>CAUYPK010065842.1:0-49677 GCA_963574355.1 Loris lydekkerianus | reverse complement strand
GTAACCTGAGACGCTGCTGTATTCCTTGATCACTTTTAAGAGTTTTGTAGGAGAATCCCTGGTGTTTTCCAGATACACAGTCATATCATCTGCGAAGAGTGAAAATTTGATATCTTCTGACCCTATATGGATACCCTTGATTGCCTTTTCTTCCCTAATTGCGATGGCTAAAAGTTCCATTACAATGTTAAAGAGCAGTGGAGACAATGGGCAGCCTTGTCTGGTTCCTAATCTGAGTGGAAATGCTTTCAATTTAACTTCATTCAATATGATATTGGCTGTGGGTTTGCTGTAGATGGCCTCTATCAGTTTAAGAAATGTCCCTTCTACATCAATTTTCTTAAGTGTTCTGATCATGAAGGGATGCTGGATATTATCAAAAGCTTTTTCTGCATCAATTGAGAGAATCATATTGTCTTTGTTTTTTAATTTGTTTATGTGCTTTATTATGTTTATAGATTTACATATGTTGAACCAGCCTTGAGATTTAGGGATAAAACCGACTTGGTCATGATGTATAATTTGTTTGATATGTTGCTGGATTCTGTTTGTTATGATCTTGTTGAATATTTTTGCATCTATATTCATTGGTGATATTGGTCTATAATTTTCTTTCCTTGTTGGGTCTTTTCCTGGTTTGGGGACCAGGTTGATATTTGCTTCCTAGAATGAAATGGAGACTTTGTCTCTTTTATGTTTACATGGATGGAGCTGGATCATATTCTTCTTAGTAAAGTACTCAAGAATGGAAAAAAAATACCCAATGTACTCAATACTATTATGAAATCATTATATAATCACCCACACTTTCATACGAAAGATAAAACACAATTATAGCCCAGAAAGAAGAAGAGAAGAGGAGGGGGAGGGGAGGGTGGGGACGGGTGGAGGAAGGGATATTGGTGGGACCTTACCTACTGTGCATATTGCAAGTGTACATGTCAAATATATTAATAGTAGAATATAAATGTCTAAACACAACAATTAAGTGAGGTGAAGGCTATGTTATCCAGTTTGATTTAAACATTCCAAATTGTATATAAAATCAGCACATTGTACCCCATAAATGCAGTAATGTATACAGTTATGATCTAATAAAATAAATAAATAAATAAATAAATAAATAAATAAATAAATAAATGGACTACAGACCTATCAGCTATGGCTAAAGTGGAGATTAAATCCAACTGCTCTTCGGTCTCTTGAATTTGTAGCTCTTATAGGGTAGACAAATTTAGCAAAGAAAATACAGGATCCTGTCTTTTACCTGGTCACCTGGCCTAGTGCTCAAGTGGAAGCAACCTGCTCTTTGAGATAGGGTTGGGGTTCGTTTTCAGGATCTTAGAGATCCCCTGGTTTGAAATTTGCAAATACATAGCATGCATGTTGCCTTTGAACCTACCCCCTTCCCCGCCCCTTAGTGACAGACATCACTAACAGATTGCTGAGGCTTACAGTTCTCTTCAATACAGCACTCTAGACAGCAACAACCAATTCATTGAACAGAGTTGACATCCAAGTGGAAATTAATTGCCCTCCTTGACTGAATTTGAATTAAGTCTTAAAGAGGAAAATATCAGAAGGTCAGGGACAGTGCCAAGAATTGTGTCGCCACTCTGCCGATGGCGCTTTGCGTTAGAGCTTCAGGGTTCTGAATTGCGGTACCTTCAGCTTTTATTTTGCCCAGCACCATGTCCTGTGTGCCCAGGAAAGAGGCAACGGAAGATTCACCTCACCATGTACAGCATATCACCTGAGACAGCCACAGGGGACCAACACAGGGTGCCAACACAAAGGCTGATGTTCATCAACAACACGAAGACAATCGTGAGTTCAAATCCTAGACCTCACATTTCCTGGCTGTGTGACCCAAGGTTTCTTCTGCGAGCCTCAGTTTCTACATCTGTACAATGGGGGGGTTCTAGTATTGACCTTGCTGGGTTTATGTAAGGATTCAATGAGGTATGAAAAGCCCAGCTCCTGACATACCAAAAATGCTCACAAAATGGTAGTCAATAGCATTCTAGACTGCAAGGCAATTCTTGTGCCATTAAAATCCTTCCCTCCGTCACCTGCTCTTTAAACATCTTTGTTTGCATGCTGTTCTCGAAAGAAGGCATCGCATTTGAGTTTTGTTAATGAGTCATTTATACCTAAAAGCAACAAAGAAAATCAAATGGTGGAAAAGAAAGGACAATTGACATTGGAAAAGACCCGGAATCAAACTGCAGCCATTTCTTTTTTTGCTCCAAGATGATTTGCAAACAACCCTGCCTATCCAAGCCTCAGTTTTCTCATTTGGATGATAGGCCTAAGGACAGATGTCTCTGGGCACTCCATAATGACAGGGGAGAGGATGGACGTGTGTGAGCCGTGTGGCTTTCACACAGCAGGGGCTCCTTCGCCAACAGCGCTCTGGCCTGGCACCTGGCCTGTGGCAGGCAAGACTCCCTCAGCAAAGGAAATGAAGTTTGACTCAGGCTTTTGTTAATGCTCCACTGCAGCTAGCCGGATCTCCTTCCTCTGGAGTTAGCACCCCCCTTGCAGCTGAGCTTGGCTGGGTGCACAGGATTGCAGGGAAGCTGCCTTTGCCAGGCAGAGGGAGGGAGACTCTAAGTCACACATCACTGCAGTCAGCAATGGATCCAGTCCAGGAGGAGAAGAACAGAGAATCCAGACACAGCTTCCTAGTCTTTTATTTCTGGTCTTCTCACCAGTCAGGGGATGAATATTACATAAAGTGAAAAATGGCCTCAACTGGCCTCACCCTTCAACAGTTGAGGACACTGAGGCACAGACAGGGTGAGTAGCTTGCCCAAGTCTTCATAGACAACGAACAGAGGAGCTGAATCTCCAGGTCCCTTGATTCCCAAACCCAAGTTGTTAACCAGCTAATTTGTCTTCTATGAGAAGTCTGGGTTTTCCCCAAGGAAAATATGGGACGAAAAGCTAACACTAATTAAGCGCATACCATAGGTTGAGCAATAGATTGGCCCCTTTTCACATTAATTTTTCTACTGCAGCCCTGTAGTTTTTAAATTCCATTTTCCTGCTGAAGAAAGTGAGGCTCAGAAGGGTAAAGCAATGTATATAATATAGCATAATTGTTGCTCTGAAGGTGTGTGACCCAAGGTTCTGACTCCCCCCAAGGCCCAGTGGCAAATGACTTCCCCTCTCTAATTCAGAGCCCTCCTTTGAAAAATGGGGATGTCATAAAGACCAAATGAGTTTGTGAATATAAAGTGTTGAGAACAGTTTTTGACATCTAGAAAGAGTTTTGTTATGTGTTCATTTCTGTCTTTGTAGTTGTCCATATTTATTATTATCTAACACCACATTACAACAAAGTGGCAGAGTTACGTTTAGAACCAGGTCTGTAGCGTATAAAAACAGGTTTAGTTATTTCTCCCCATCCCCATGACTTGCTACTGGGGGCAGTCATCCCCAAACACTTGGACACCACTTACCAGTCAAATACATTAAATGATAGATAGATAAATAGACATTGCATATTCCATTTTCTATTTTGCCAAATAAGATATTATATAAAAATGACTACTATCTTTTACCACCATCGTTTTATAGCAAAGGCATTTTGACACTTTAAAGGCAGGGAACAAATATTATCACAGGATAGAGAAGAGCCCTTTAAATTAAATAAATGGTTTTCTGAACAGTCTCTCAACTTATTCTTCCCCAAAGACCAGTGGAAACCTCATCAGAGGCCAGCCCAGGGTCTCAGGCCAGCTTTTTGAAAGCTCTGCTTATCTTACTCCCAACCAAGGCTTGTGGGGAGTTGCACAGAGGTTCAGAGTGTCAGAACACATTTCCAAAATAATGTGTTTCCAGAAAAACATCAGTTGATAAGTAGCTGGAGGGAAAAATCTTCCCCAGGTAACAGCATAAATTTGGCAAACCTAAAAGAGGATTTCTTATAACAATAACGTAGCAATAAACTCTAATGGACTCATCTTGCAATTTATAGAGTGTCTTTAGTCCATTTTATGCTACTGTAACAGAATAACACAGACTGGATAATTTATAATGAGTAGAAATTTATTTGGTTCACAATTCTGGGGGCTAGTAAATCCAAATCTAGGGGCCACATCTCGTGAAGTGTTGCTATATCATCTGATGGCAGAGGTCACTACAGGGCTGAGAGGGAAAAGCCAGGGGGCCAAACTCACTCTTCATAAGGACCCCACGCCCAAGATAACAGCACTGATTCCTTCATCACTCACCTCGCAACACTGTTACATTGGGGATTCTTTCCAACAATTGAACTTTTGGGGATGCTTTGAGATCATAGCATAAAGGATGCATTAAGAAGAAGCTCAGAATATCCTGGCCTGAATACCAATATAGGAATAAGCTCAAAAGGCTCAGGTAGACCTAGAGATAAGCACTATTTTCTTTCATCACCAGTTGTACAGAGCAGCAAGGGGTGGGAGAATGGGGGTTCTCTGTGGTTAAGCCTTGCAGCAAACCTGTAGGCACAACCATCCTCCAGAGTGACTGAGAAGTAGATGAAAGGGGATCTGAGATTGGAGCATCCCTCTCTGGTGACGGGAAAGACAAGCCAGGACTGAGCTTGCTATAAGAAAGGGAAAAAAGGAATCTGACATGGAACTCATGCCACAAACCTTCCTATAAGAAGGGGGCTTTCCTATCACAAAGCCTGGGTGTGCCTGACAAACCAATGTGCTGAATCCAGGCTTTGCTACCCTTTGCATCAATGTCTGAGTTTCGCATCTGTGAAGTGGGAATAGTAATATTAAGGTGAACCATATGAAATGCCATTTTTTGTAGGCTAAGAGACAGTTGATGACCAAAGAGTTGGTGGGAATGTAAAGAACATGGACCTCTCTTGCTCTGCTGGTAGGGATTTAAAATGGAGCAGCCACCTTGGAAAACAGTCTGGAAGACTCTTACAAAGTTAAACATAAACTTGTTATGTGACCCAACAGTTTTATCTCCAGAAATCTAAGAGAAGTGAAAGTCTATGTACACATGAAGATTTGTACACAAATATTCATAGCAAAAGCATTTATAATTGCCAAAAAGTGGAAACATCCTAAATGTTCATTGACTGGTGAGTGGATAAACAAAATGTGGTACATCCACACACAGTGGAATACTACTCAGCAATAAAAAGAAATGACCTGCCAATACATGAGCCTCAAAATCCTTATGCTACAGTGAGAAACCAAGAGGCAGAAGACCATATTTCATAAGATTCCATTTATATGAAATCTCTGGAAAAGGCAAAATTTATAGAGTCAGAGATGGATTAGTGGTCACCTAGGGGACCACTAATGAAGGTGGGAATGGAGGAGCAACCACAAAAAGGCAAGAAGGAGCTTTGGGGAGTGAGAGAAATGTTCTAAAACTGGCTCGTGGTGGTGGTTGCCCAAGTTTATAAATGTACTAAAAATCACTGAATTGTACATTTAAATGGGTGAATTTGTGGTATGTAAATTATACCTCAACAAAGCTGCTTTAAAAAGTCAAATATAGGCAATTTTTATGATTTAACCAAATACTTTGCTTATGGGAGACTGTTTGTAACCACAACAGCACATAGGTGTGTTAGAGCGCTAAGATGGCTCTGATCCTCTGCCCCTCTCTTCACCCACACTCTCGGAAATGTGACTTTGCAGCTCCTCCCACTGGGAAATAGAGAATCAGGCCTCAGCCACGTGGCTTGTTTGATTTGACCAATAGGATGCAGTGGAGGTAATGTTATGTCAATTCATCCATGTGACTTGATTTGACCAATAAAATGCAGTGAAAGTGATGGCATGCCAGTTCTAAGTGTAGGCCTCAAGAGACCTTGCACTTTTCCTCTCCTTCTCTTGGAACACTGCCACCACCATAAGACCAGCCCCAGGCTGGCCCACTGGAACATGAAAAATACACAGTCCCCCTTGTAGCCAGCCTACTGCTAGATATGCAGATGAGGTCGTCTTAGACCAGCCAGCCCCCAGCAGACTCATCAGCTGATTACAGATGCCAGAGCAGCTCAGTCAAATCAACAAGACTACCCACTTAGCCTATAGATTAACGAGGAATAATAAACGGTAGTCGTTTTAAGCTACTAAGCTTTAAGGAATGGTTTGTTATGCGGCATTGGATAGCTGATGCAATTAGTTTTCACCACATTGGAAGATTTGCTTAGAATGACCAGACTTAAAACATAGGTAGTATAATTGAAATCTTCCCTGGAAGCATTATGGCTCTCTATGGTCAGGAGGGATGCCATATGTCCTAAGATAATACAGATGGGAGAAAATGGACAAGTGGCCTCAAATACAAACCCCAAATGAAAGGTCATAAACTGAGTTATAGGTCCTAATTTGTGATCCATTTACTTCTCACAAAAAAAAAAAAAAAAAAAAAAACTCTTAGGGGACCTCATGGGTAAGTTTCAGTAAGAACTGGTTTATTTAACAGTAAGTTAATGGTTCTTACAAGTAATGCCAGGGAATCAGTTGGAAGATCAGATAAATAAAGAGCATACAATAGGCAGTCAGTGCCTTTATGCAATTTTCAGAGAATGGAGAATATATTCCAGATGCACCAGATGCATTAAAGGCCTTTATGAGGGAGAGTGGAGGTTCAAAGTCCAAACCTTCTCAGGTTAACAAGGAGGTTATTACAAATTTCTTCTATGGCTTCCATGGTTGTGTGATGGTTCAGTATATCTAGTATCACTCAAGAAATGTATTCATATGGGTTTGTTTCTAAGACCTGCAATCTTCACTTTTGATGTTCCACCACTTCGGGGGATTAAAAGAAATTCCTTGTCTAACATCCCGTTTGCTAAGGGAGGCAGACAGTACTTTGATTTGACTGGCCTTAGACTGGGCTGCCAGTGGGAGGGGGCCAATAATGAGCCTTATAATTCCAGATGGGTGCTCTGTTCCTTCCCTATTGTGGATTGAAAGTTTGTGCCTCCCCTCAAATTCACATGTTGAAGCCCTAACCCCCAGTGTGATAATATTTAGGGGTGGAGCATTTGGGAGGTATAGGTCATGAAGGTGGATCCTTTATGACGAGATGAATGCCCTCGTAAAAGAGACATGAAAGTACGAGCTTGCTTGTTCTCTCTCTCAGTGAGGAGACAGCCATCTGCAAGCCAAGAAGAAGAATTTCACCAAGAATTGAATCAGCTGGCACCTTGACTTTGGACGTCCAGCCTCCAAGACTGTAAGAAATAAATTTCTTTTGTTTAAATCACCCAGTCTATGATATTTTGTTATAGCTGCCATAGCAGACAAAGACTAAGACACTCTCCCTGCCCCGTGCTGGGGGAACAAAGAGAAGCAATGAAGTATTGGCTGTTCTATGCCCTTGGGAGAAAGCTATCTATCCTCCAGGTGCAAGAGGAGCATCCCCCGTAATTTCCCCGTGGGAAGCCAACTAAAGACAACGCTAAGGGGTCATCAGGAGACAAGGACATGGAGTTTTTAGCAACTCCTGTCTCCCCACAGAAATTTCTGTATCCCTAGTCAGTGTTGTTTATTTTCCTTAGAATCTTAGAGGAGGAGTGAATCACTGAATTACAGAGCAGGAAAAGGAATCTTATGTGGAATTCATACCCATATACCCATTGACCAACCCAGGCTCAGAGGAGACAAGGCTTTGTGAAATTCTTTGAAAATAGAGCTGGATGAACTTCAAAACACATAGTTCTGGATTGTTCTTTTCTGAGAACGGGCTGTGTGGCTTTGGGTGAGCCTGAGTTTCCTCATCTGTAACATGGGGGCCATAAATTTGCCTTCCTCCTAGTCTTGGTGGAAAGAACAAATTAGAGTAAGGCTAGGAAAGACCTTTTTATACATTGTAAAGAATGGGCTGTGGGAGATGGAGGTCACTACAGCTTCCGAGCTTCTCCCCAAGAGAAACTATCCTTTTTCAAGCCTTTGGAAAACTGCCCTGTCCTCCACCACTTACTATGGTTACCACTTCCAATTACCTATTACTCTAAGGGTTAGCTCACCTTTTTGGGCCCTTGAAGCATTGCAGCCTCATCCTGGTCTCTGTCTAAAGCACATTAATCTTCACCTACTGAACACTTATTACAGGTAAGAACTCAGAGAGATGCAATAAATAGCAAGATGCATTTTTTAGCCTCAGGGAGTTCACAGTCTAACTGAGATGGCAAAACAGGTATAGATGAAGAGTTACTGGCTCTCACCTCTGTGTCCTTAGTGTTTGTTACATTGAATTATTGTGATGTGGTCTTCTCTAGAGTAGGAGGTCTCAAATTTTTCTATGCAACCAAAGAGCACAGATCACACAGATTATGAGGCTGCATGCATAGAGTGTCTGTTGAATAGGTAAAAATCTAATAATTCTCATTTTTTTAAATTGAGCAATAATAACAATTATTATAATGCATAAAAAGTAACATTCACGTTGTCAGATAAGAGTATGTCTATCATAGAATGCTTTGACTCTGAGGTTCAGTATGGCGTCATTGGTTAAATTCTTCTTTTTTTTTTCCCAAAGTCTCAAACAATAGACAACTAATATTTATAAATAAAAATAGAAGATAATTTCAAAAGACAGATCATGCCAAATCTTATAGACAATAGAAAAAGAAGAAGTACTTCAAAATCATCCTACTTCATCTGGATATACCTGATATTAAAATTGGAAAGAATATATTATTATAAAGGGAAATTACAAACATATTTCACTTATAAATGAGGATGCAATATCCTAAACAACATATTAACAAGTTGAATTAAAAATTAACGTTCAAATAATGTAACTTGGTCAAAATTAAATCGAATTTATGTGAGAATTAGTCACTATTTTCTTTTTTTTTTCTTTTCTTTTCCCTCACCCCTCCCTCCTTCTCTCTCTGTCTGTTATCACCTTTCTCCATGCCCCACCGTGTCATTAATTGTCATTAATTGCCCTCATATCAAAGTTGAATGCATAGGATTCATGCTTCTCCATTCCTGTGATGCTTCACTAAGAATAATGTGTTCTACCTCCATCCAGCTTAATACAAATGCTGCAAAATCTTCATTTTTTTTAAATGGCTGAATAGTATTCAGTATGCATACTGAAAAGTATACATATACCACAGCTTGCCAATCCATTCCCGGGTTGACGGGCATTTAGGCTGTTTACACACTTTAGCAATTATAAATTGAGCTGCAATAAATAGTCTAGTACAAGTGTCTTCATTGTAAAAGGGTTGTTTTTCCTTCTGGATAGATGCCCAGTAATGGGATTGCAAGATCAAATGGGAGGTCTAGGTTGAGTTCTTTGAGGTTTCTCCATACTTCCTTCCAAAAAGGTAATATTATTTTGCATTCCCACCAGCAGTGTAAAAGTGTTCCTTTCTCTCCACATCTGTGCCAGCATCTGCAGTTTTGAAATTTTGTGATATGGTCCATTCTCGCTGGGATTAGATGATATCTCAGGGTGGTTTTAATTTGCATTTCTCTAATAATTAGGGACAATGAACATTTCATATATTTGCTAGCCATTCATCTGTCTTCTTTAGAGAAGGTTCTGTTCATCTCTCTTCCCCATTGATGTATGGGATTGTTTTTTTTCTTGTGGATTAATTTAAGTTCTGTATAGATCCTAGTTATTAAGCTTTTGTCTGATTCAAAATATGCAAATATCCTTTCCCATTGGGTGGGTTGTCTATTTGCTTTGGTTGTTGTCTCCTTAGCTATACAGAAGCTAATAATTCTCATTTCTAACATGTCCCCAGGTAATGCTCATCCTATTGGTCTACAAATCACACTTGGAAAACCCACTGTCTGTACTCTGAGTTTTTGAAGACAGATGTTACGTCTTATTTGTGTCAGGGGTCCTTTTTGTCTAATATTTGTTTAAATTCTTACATTTCCTCAAGACTATCCTCAAATATCTTCTCATCTTAGATGGGCCCAGAATGACTCCCTACACAGGGAGGGTAGAGCTCTCTCTTGGATTCTCAGAGTACCAAACACAGTTCTTTTCTTTTCTTTTTTCTTTTTTCTTTCTTTGTTTCTTTTTTTTTTTTCTTTTTTCTTTTTTCTTTTTTTTTTTTTTTGAGACAGAGTTTCACTTTGTCACTCTTGGTAGAGTGCTGTGGCATCACAGATCACAGCAACCTCAAATTCTTGGGCTTAAGTGATTCTCTTACCTTACCCTCCCAAGTAGCTGGGACCATAGGTGCCTGCCACAATGCTCAGTAATGGGATGGCAGGATCAAATGGGAGGTCTAGGTTGAGTTCACCTATTTTAACCACTGTGATATAGGTGCTGAGCCACAGTTCTGTCTTTTAATGCATTTGTAAAGCAGCCATGTATCTATTACTGTGTTTTTCCTGTCAGACTGTGAGCTCCTTGAGAACAAAAATTGTGCCTCATGATTTTCTAGAATAAGAATTCTGGGCATATATGTCCAGTGCTAGATAATGGTTTGAATGGATGGATGGATAGATGGACAGATGGATATGTAAATGACTATATGGGTGGGTAAGCAAATGATTGGGAAGATAGATGAATGGTTATCAGACAAAGCAATACATGGGAAGAATTATGTCTTAATAGAGAAAGCTGGACCCTTGGACTTCAATTACTGCCTACTGGAGATGGAAATAGAAGGTAAACCAATCTCTTCTGAGGGATGAATCCCCCTGCACTTCTATGCTGTGGCTTATATTTGGGGCCTTAGCTTCTCCTTTGGGAGAAAGAGATGAATTTGAGCAAAATAGATGAATTGGATGACATGACCCTTAAGAACTTTGAACTATAATGATTTTTTTTTTAAATGGGGAATAATAGAAAAACCCACTACATAATGTGACTGTTCATTTGGCACCCCAAATGCCAATTTGTTGCATGCAGCCACAACAGTACTAAGAGGACAATTTATAGCATTAAAATACTTATAATATGAAATAAGCATGAAAGTTACTTGGCATAGTTTCTGAAAGAGAGCAAGCAACCAACAAATGCCAGGTGTTTTCTTTTTCAATGTGTTCATCATCATTTCATAAGGTCTTTGCCAATCTGAATCCTTTCAATAACTTCACCAGTGGGTTTTAAGAAAAACTCTAGTGTATTAACAAAGTATATTTTCAGAGTAAAGGAAATTACCCAGGGATTAAGAGAATCATTCCATAATGATGAAGAGATCAGCTCATCAGGAGGCTGTACCAGTGATAAATATGTGTACGCATATGACAGAGCTTTAAAACAAAGGAACAAGAAATTGTTACAAAAGCAAAAATACACAAGTCCACAATTAAGCCAGAGATTTCATCACCCCATCTCAATAACTGATAGCCAAGTAGACATAAAATCAATGAGGGTATAGAAATCTGAAAAACATGACCAACCAACTAGACCTAATTGACATCTATGGAGCTCTCCATTTAACTACAGCAGAATACATTCTTCATGTGCATGTAGAATATTTTTCTGATGCAGATCATATTATGGGCCATAAAACAAGCCTCAATAAATAGAAAATTATTCAAATTATACAAAGCTCACTCTCTAAACACAAACTACGGGCATCAAGATAGCTAGAAAAGTCCTAAAATTCAGAAGCTAAAAGCAAATTTCTAAATAACCAATGGGGCAAAGACAAAATTGAAATCAAAAGTAAAATTCATTTGAAATAAATTTCAAAGTGCAGCATAACAAAATTTGTTGCATGCAGCCAAACCAGTACTAAGAGGACAATTTATAGCATTATGCTTATATTAGAAAAGTAGACCTCAAATCAGAGACCTCGGTTTCTACCTTACCCTAAAACAACAATAAAAGAATGTCAAATTAAACCCAAAATAAGCACAAAAGGAGAATAGTAAAAATCAGAGCATAAATCAATAAGATATAAAATAAACCTAACATATCCCAATAAAGTCAATAAAAACAAAGCTGATTCTTTGTGAAAAATCAATAAAAGTAATTAAATTCTAGTCAGAATAATCAGGAAAGAGAGAGAAGATACAAACTACTAATATCAGGAATGAAAGAGGTAGCATCACTATAGATACTATAGATAGTAAAAGGCTAATCAGGGAATATCTTGTCAACATACATCAATAAATTCAACAACTTAGGTAAAATTACCCTTGCAAAAATGTCATCTTCAAAAGCTCATTCAAAAAGAAAGGAGTTGCCTGAATATCATTGTACCTATTTAAAAACTTGAACTTGTAGGTAAAAATCTTCAAAAAATAAAAAATTTCAGTCCACTGGTAAATTCTACAAAACATGTAGGGAAGAAATCATACAATTAAACACAAGCATTTTGAAAATATGAGAAAAGGGAACTTAATTCATTCTACGAAGTCAGCATTACCACCATTCCAAGATCAGACAAAGGGATTACAAAAAAATTTCAGATCAAGAATCCTCATAGACATAGATACATAAACTTCTAACAAAGTTTCAGAAAATCAAATCAAGCAATATATGAATAGAGTGTGTCTCAGAAATGCACACTTGGTTTAAAACTTGAAAATCAATAAATAGAATTCATCATATTTGTAAACTAAAAAAAGGAAAAATAAATCACCTTCTCATTAGCTACAAAAAAAAAAAAAGTATTTGACAAAATGTTGCCTTTATTCCTCATTAAAAATATATATTTTATCAAGCCAGATATAGAAAAAAACTTCCTCGGTCTGATAAAAAGGCATACACAAAAACAGAAAAATAAATAAATAAATAAATAGCAAAACCAAACCCTATAGCTAACATCATCCTTACAGATGACAGACTGAGTGCTTTCTCTTTTAGATAGGAAATAAAGCAAGGTTTTCCATTCTCATTACATCCATTCAATATTGTATAGGGCAATGAAGCCAAAAAAAAAAAGAAAAAAAAAAGAAAAAAGAAAAGGCATATATATGCCTTGAAAAAGGAGGGAGTAAAACTAACATTATTTGCAGAGGGCGTAATAGTCGATGTAGAAAATCCTAAGGAACCTACAAAGAAGCTATTAGAAGTAATAAGTGTGTTTGGCAAGGTCAACGCATACCAAAAAAGAAGTGTATTTCTATAAACTAATAACAAAACTTGGGAAGTTGAAATAATCTACCACAACAGCATGAAAAATGTGAAATACTTAGTGATAAACTTGACAGGAGATATTCAAGATCTGTACTCTGAGAACTATAAAATGTTGCTGAAAGTAAAAAGGCATGAATAAATGAGGAGATAAAATGGCACCTATGGGTCAGAATTCTTAATACCATTAAGAGGCTAATACTCACAAGCACTGATCCTCAGATGCAAAGCAATCTCAATCAAAACCTCAGCAGGGTTTTTTTGCAGAAATTTATAAGGAGATTATATAATTTATACAGCAAGACAAGGAACCTAGAAAAACAAAAATGATTTGGAAAATAACAATGTTGAAGGAACTATACTGCTTGATTTTAAGTTGTATTATAAGGCTATAGTAATCAAGACAGTATCAGTGTGGTGTTGGCATAAAGAAAATACATGGATCAATGGAATACAACAGGGTTGAGAAACAGATCCATATATATATATATATTTATATATATATAATATGTATTATATATATAATCATATATATGGATATATAAGATTAATTGATTTTCAATAAAATTGCCAAAGCAACTTAATGGAGAAAAGACAAATTTTTTATTAAATGATTCTGAAACAATTTGATAGCCACATACAAAGGGAAAAACAACACACCATATACAAAAGGTATTCTAAATAGGTCATAAACCCAAATATAAGACTTAAAATTATAAAATTTCTGGGAGGAAACCATTAGAGAAAAACTTAGACTTAAAACTTAGGCTTTTAAATATGAAACAAGCACAACTTTAAAAGAGAATGTCAATTTGATGAATGAAACCAAAATTTCAATATTTTGTCCTTTAATATACACTTAGAAGAATGAAAAGGCAAACCACAAACTTGGAGAAAATATTTATGGAACATGTATTCAACAAAGATACATGAATCTTACAGTGCAAAAATATTTAAAGTACAAAAAAATAAAATGAGCAAAAGAATGAAACATACACATTACCAAAGAAAATATATGAATGGCAAACATGCACATGTCAAGATGTTCAACATCACTAGCAGTCAAGGAAATAAAAATTAAAACCACACTGGGATACCTGCTGATTCCAGTGTTGGCAAGGTTGTTAATACACTACTCATGGAAATGTAAAATGATACAACCACTTTGGATAACTTTTCCATAGTTTCTCACGTAAACACATACCTGCCATACAATATAACCATTTCACTCCTAGTATTTAAGGGAAATAAAAGCTTATGCCCTCACAATCTTTGCAGCAGCATTATTTTTAATAACCAAAAAGTCAATGCCCGTCAACGAACGAGTGAGTGGGAAGACAAATTGTGATATATCCATACAATGAACACCACCAGCGTCTTGAGGCCCCCTGTTCCTCCCTCTATCGGATTTTAGGAGGTGTTTCCTTTACAGCAGCAGACTGTAGGGTAATCTGTCTAATAACAGAGAATTTAAAATAAAGCACTCTGACTCCCACCTAATGGGCACAATGTAAGGATATATGGCACACCTCCTAGGTGCAGGACACAACTATAACAGTGACTTTACCTAACAGATGCAAACATTGTAAGGTAATATTTTGTACTCTCACATTAATCTGAAATAAAATAAAATAAGGACTCTGAGAGTAACCTACCTAGCATTTTTGCACTCCCCATATCTACAGTCCCTATCTCCAACCTGATTGAGGAATCCAGTCCCATTTCCATAGGTAGTGTTAAGAATGGAGCTTAGCAGTTAGGATGCTGGCCACATGCACCAGGGCTGGTGTGTTCGAACCCGCCTGAGCTTGCTAAACAAACAAACAACAACAACAAAATAGCCGGGCGTTGTGGCAGTCACCTCTAGTCCAAGCTACTAGGGAGGCTGAGGCAAGAGAATCACTTGAGCCCAAGAGTTGACGGGTAGTATGATGCCACCGCACTCTACCCACGTGACATAAGGAGGCTCTGTCTCAACAAAAAAAAGAAAAAGAATGTCAGTAAAGGCCTGTAGTGGGGGCTCACGCCTGTAATCCATAGCACTCCAGGAGGCTAAAGGCAGGTAGATCACTTGAGCTCAGGAGTTCCAGACCACCCTGAGCAGGAGCAAGACCTGTCTCTATTAAAAATGGAAAAATTAGCCAGGCCTTGTGGTAGGCACTATAGTCTTAGCTACTTGGGAAGCTGAGGCAGGAGGATAGCTTGAGCCCAGAGGCTGAGGTTGCTGTGGGCTAGGCTGACACCATGACACTTTAGACTCTAGCCTGGGCAACAGAGTGGGACTCTTATCTCAAAAAGAAAAAAAAAGAAAAAATATAAGTAAGCATGGATACATCTTTATACCTTTGCAAAATGGAGGAGAATGTGTTATGCATTCTTTGTTTAAGCACACACAGAAATTTTGTCTTGGGAAATATGGCCACTGGGCTTGACGGCATTTGTTTTCTTCTCTACCATCTCTTGATGTGACTTTTCATGCATTTTTGATTCCCTGGATCACAACACTATCTTATTTTGACTCTCAGGGAGCAATGGTATAGTCCTTTAAGATAAAGTGAATTACAAACTTAGCTGTTCACTCACTAGCTGCGTGACTTTGGGCTGATTACTTAACCTCTCTGTGCCTCAGTTTTTACATTTGACAAATGAGAATGACCAGAGTCCTGCCCCCTGGAGCTGTTAGCATTGGGCCAGCACTAAGGGGTCAGCAAATACCTTCTACTCGTACTACACTAACCTCGTTCTTAAAGGGGCCTAACAATTGTATCACCTTAACACACTGAGCCATAAGGATCACTCTCATTGGATGACCCTCCAGATAAGAGACTATTTCAGCAAGGTCTTGTTATGGGAAATTCTAACTGGGATTTCAGCCATGATCAAACTGGGCTGGGAAAGGGACCAAATCATGTCCCCATCACAATATATATCAGAACGACATGAGAAGCTCATTTAAATCAACATCTCTGAGGGATAGCCTCGGAGTCTGCATTTTCCCAAATCTTGCAGACAATTCTCATTTCCAAGAAAATCTGAGAATCCTTGTGGATGGCACATGTATCAGAATATAATTTTTTCTCATTTTCTCTATTACATCCTCATAGTCCTGTCTCCTCAATTTCTTTTTCTTACTTTTGTGTATGCTTATGGGTAAGCGGAGAAAGAAAAAAAAAAGTGTGCATAAAGAAAAAAAACCTCTTAGTTACCTGGAAATGTTTTCTTCTTATTTTTGTTCTTTTCAGGACTTGCATGGCCACATTTTTAAAAATGTGTATACCTCTGCAGTAATGTGTATGCAGTATTGTATATGCCGCATCCAATCAGCATCATACTACGTGTATTGTTTCATTGTGGTGCTTTTCTCCTCTCTTGCTTCCTGAGTCAGGACACCAATGTGGATAGACAGGTGCATGACTGTGTCCACATTTACCTTGTCCTATATGTGTGTGTATGCGTGTGTGTGCACACACATATATTTGGGGGACTTAACATTTTAATATACTTTTGGTTTCACTTATGGTATGTATATGCACATATAAACACTCTGAAATATTTTTTTTTTTCTTAAAGCTAAATAAATAAATGAAAAAAATGTGGTTGGTCTATACCTGTGCTCAAAGCACCTCATAAGATCTCTACAGTGAAGAAGGTCACTTTACATTAACGAGGATCATATTTACTCTTTTGGTCTCACCTGTCATTGTCGGGTGAACTCAGGTACCCTTAGTTCACTACCACCACTGGTGCCTGTCAATAACAGAGAGTGTGCCCGGAATGCTCAAGCATCTGGATCTCTAGAAGTTTCCACTCTTTTTAGGAAATGGCAGCCGTGGCTTATGAGGTGAAAGGCTTGGAACCTGGTCCTATGGGTCATTAACTCCAGTCTCTCCTTAGGCCTCAGTTATCCATCTGTAAAAGATGGCTATTGAGCCAAAACAGGGTTTCTCTCAGTGTGCCCCGGGGACCATCTGTTTCAGAATCCTACATGCTAGTTAAAGTACAGATCCCCAGGCCTCATACTATAGTCAGTAGTGAGACCCAGGAGTCTGAATGCCTAATAAGTCTCACAAGTGATTCTGATAGAATATTAAAGGGTGAACTTCACAGATTTGTGGGTAAACCTCCCAAGTGGGGTCGAATTCCAAACTCTTCTTTGTTCTTTCTCAGGCAGAAAGGAGTTAACCTGAGCTAGCCAGTCTGGTCCTTGTCTGCATTTGCAAGAGCTACACTGGGTTTCAGGGAGGAGATTTTACTGACACCTGGCTACCTGCCCAGCTGCTTTGTGGCCTCCCACAGGTCACGGACAGGAGCCAAAGCAACCACAGCTGACCTGATCTGTAATATCTCAGACCTCAGGAGCCCAGCTGTGAATGGGCCTCCAGTCTGCAGAGAGTATCCTGGAATATGTCCAGCCTCCTTTTACAGTCCCTATGGAGTAGGGAATCCTGAGATTAAGGCTGAAATCCTAAGTGTCCAATTCATATCAGGAGCCCAGTGCAAGTTTGATGATGAACGCAGAATAGTGAGTGAGTAGAGTACTAAGTACTTTTTGGGCTAATAAGTATCACCAAATGAAACACAAATGCTTGGTGCACAGTAGGTATTTTAAATGCTCCTGTAGCATGGCATCCCAGAAGACTAGGAGAATTAGCTCATGACCTCCAAAAGTCCTGAAACCAGGGATTGACTGAAGTTGGTGTATAAGTACTCCAGCTCCCTCACCTCTCAGGAAGGTAACTCTGAGACAGGTCAATCAGGGTTCCTCAGAGGGATGGAGCCCCAGATGCTCATGTGGCCATTTGCTTGATAGCACACTCCTCTTCCTTTGGCTCTCTTCCCCTTCCTTCTCTCACTTCTCCACTCCACTACTGATGGTTCCCAGGATCACCTTCCAAACCAACTCCTTGCCCTCAAATCCTTGCCTCAGGGTTAGTTGTTGAAGGACTCCCTGCTAGAATAACTGTTGAGTGGATGAATGACTAAATATTTAATAAACAGGGCTGGAGGGCTAAAATACCATGTGCTTACAACATAGGAAGCCTTTGGGGAAGGTCGCCAAATAAATAGTACTTGGTAAATGGATGGAGGTCAAAGTAGATCCTTATAAATCTGGTACTTGAATTTCTGGTAGCAAAAAAGCACTTTTTGAAAAATTGAATAAGTAAATAAATGAATGACTATTGAGTGCAGTTAAAGGTTAGAAGTCTGTTCCTGTACATGGTGTTCAATAAATGCTTTCCATGTGGATAGGAGAGAAAGAAAAAAAAGGGAAGAAAAAGGGAGGGAAGGAAGGAAGGGAGGAGGAAGGACGGAAGGAAGGAAGGAAGGAAGGAAGGAAGGAAGGAAGGAAGGAAGGAAGGGAGGGAGGAGGAAGGACGGAAGGAAGGAAGGAAGGAAGGAAGGAAGGAAGGAAGGAAGGAAGGGAGGGAGGGAGGGAGGCAGGGAGGGAGCTTGGGGCCTTAAGTGGCCTGGCACTGAGCATTCATGAAGGGTCCTATAGGACCCCATTGATCTGGTCTGGTCCATGCTCAGGTCCCAGGTTCTCCCTGCCCTACTCAATCCCTTTTTCATAACACTCCAACTAGCCCCCTTTCAAGTCTTTACAAATGCTGCTTCCTTGGCCAGGTGCACCTCCTTATTCTTAACTAAGTCTCAGCCAAGACTTTGCTTCCTCAGAAAAACCCTCCTAGAGCTCTCCATCATGCTATATATATATATAGATAGATAGATAGATATAGATATAGATATAGATATATATAACAGTAATCATGCTCTATCAGCTGGTATTTCTCACTTACTACTTAGTTATTTAATGGCTCACTCCTGCCACTGGACTGAAAACTCTCATCTGCATTTCTGGTGCTCATTATAGCACCTGGCACGTAGTAAGTGCTCAATAAATATTTGGAGCAGGCTCAAGTGAATGACATGGCCACAGCTCATGGTCTAGCTTTAACTTGACATCCAAGGCTTTCCTTGAGAAGAGCTAGGGTCCCAGAAACCTCCACCCACACACATGCTGTATCCCACCCCTACAGCACTCTAACCCAGCCAAATGGCAAAATGCACCCAAAATCTGGGAAAAGCCTTCGACAAGTCATCTTAGAATAGTAACAGCTTCTGTCCCAGCCAGCGCTGTCACAGGCGGCTTAATTATGGTAATTAGGGCCCACATTAAAACATGATTATAACATAAAATTGGAATTAGCCATAAAACATCCAAATTTTTCGGTATGCTTATTGATTTTCTTCCCCTGTTAATCAGAGGGCTACAGTAAATTCAGATAGATCTGGTATAATTAAAACTGAGCCTGTAAATGCTAGTGAAAACTCTAATTAGCATCTGTCTTTTGTTAAGGACAGTGAGGTTGGGGTGTATTTTTTTACAGAGAACATAACCAGGGCATGTGTGTTTCTTTTCTGGATCCCCGGTGGGGCAGAGCACACTGTTCTCATTTCTTTCTTTTTTTATTTTTTAAATACCATAGACTTCTATTTGTTCTCATTTCTTTTTAAGAGGAATTGAAAATTGTATTGAAAAAAGACTCAAGTCATGAAGACATCTAAGAAATGCCTAAACAAGAAGTAGATGATGTAAAGGAAACCAAATTAGTCGAACCTGATGATTGGAGGCATGTAGACAAAACCACCAGCTGAATTGTTCTCATTTTGGTGGAGTGGTTTGAAATCAGGTGACTTTGCATTCAGATCTTAACTGTGCAATTTACTAGCTGTGTGATCTTGAAAAAGTGGGGGTATTTTTTGTTTTGCTTCACTGAGCCTCAGTTTCCTCATCTGTGAGGTGAATATAATGAGATAGAACCCATCTCACAAGACAACTGGAAGGGCTAATAAGATAATGGATTTTTCAGCATGTAGTAATTCATTAATAATTAGGAGTTGCTTTCAACTTCATGAGCAGCCACCATCATCTTCAACATCAATTACATCATCATTATTATTTTCATCCAGTAAAGGGAAAACTTTTGCAAGGGCTGCCATGGCTCTGGTGAGCTTCATGGTGTAGTGGAAACACTGTGACTTCAGCTTCTGGGAGCTCCCCAACCTGTGACACTCAGGAGCTCTACGAACCTCAGGCAATTCATTATATTTCTCTAATTCTGTTTTCTCATTTGTAAAATGAACACAAGATTCCAAAAGATACTGAGGCTGTAATGAGGGATGTGGATTATGCCTGTCATAGTTCTAGTCATTTAACTAATAACTGACCCCCTACCTCTGATATCCAGTCATTTCTCTTTGATAGATTGCTTAGGTGGTGGCATATCTCAGGCAACCACAGACTAGAAAATTGTCTATAGGATTCTCACCACCAGGCTTCATTAAGAGGCATCCTGTTGGCTTTTTGGTGCTGCCGCCTGCCAGCCTCCACTGTCATGGCCTTAATTGCTGGGGAGTGTTTCTGTCATCTGTGCTTGTGGAAGGGAAATATTCCACATGTTCTATGCACTTCTCCACTTCCCCTGTGGTTAGAGTGAGGCTGTGTGGCTACTTCTAACCAACAGACTCTGAGCAGAAACATGGCAATTGTATTTGGAGAAGAGTTCAATGCCAGTGGCCAGAAAGAAACCTGCAGAGATGACAAAACTCTAGGATTTGTGACATACATCACCAAGTCACTGACGGGAAGATGGCTGTCATGGAAAGCAGCTGAAAATCCCACAGGACTTTTGTGAGTGATAAATTGACCATTGTTGTATTAAGTCACTGAAATTTGGAAGTTTATTTGTTATGACAGCATAATCTGACCTATACTGATTAAAACATTTGATCTCTGCAATCAGCTCCACTTGGTTTGTGGCTCTTACTCTGAATGTACTAATGGCTTGGTGGCTATTGCAATCCCAAACTGATGGACCTTCTTCCAGAAAGGATTTTGGGTACCCTTCTGAGTCCAGAGATTTTCCATGACACTCAAATCCTTTAATGCAACCTGAAACTTGTTCCTCACACTTTGGAGGCCTCAGATAACTGAGAAGAAGGAACATAGACATCCCAAAGCATCAGGGCCCTGATCAGCTCCTTCACAGCCATGTAGCCCACACACACCTATTGGGGTGCCCAATGGAGTTGATATATCAAATACCACGAACATCTATTGTCTTCCCCCACCAGAATCTATACCCAACTTTATGTTGATAACAGTGCTTTAGTTTTATTTTGAGGTGCACCCATTGAATATTGATGTGCTTGTCAACAAGAACCTCCACCCTATTCTGCCCAGGAGGTGGACACATGACTTAGTGATTCATGCCAGGTGCAGCCCCTGGGAAAGACTGGGGAGGGCCCTCACCTCCTAGATCCTCAGAAATGCTTTGATGCCTTCTCAGGCCTGCTCTGCCAACTCTTCTTTGGTCTGTGAGCTATATCTAGCAAAGCCCTCCCACCTTTTTCCAGTATTAGCATCTTTTTTTGCAAAAGAGCTTTAAGTAGGGGGGCGGAGCAAGATGGCAGCCGAGTAACAGTTTCCTTGCATCTGGGCACCGTGAGTCTGGGGAGATAGGACTCCAGGCATTTCTGGCTGGTGGGATCTACCTAAAATCATCCCTTTGAGGATACAGGGAGTCAGCGAGAGACTTCTGGACCTCAAGAGGAGGACAAAAGAGCTTTAAGTAATACACAGTAATGAATTTTATCCAGTGTCACATTGGGTGTCTTGTTAGACCCTCTTGCCCTATTATTCTAAGTTTAAAATGCATTTTACATTTGAGGTAAACATAATCATAAACTAAGTAAACATAACCCAGAAGATAAGGAAAATGTAATGTCATTTATTTACTCAGCAAACATCATCAGTACCAACTATGGCCAAACACACTTCTAGGTGTTGAAAATAAAGCAGCGAACAACCCAGAGCAAAATCTCTGCCCTCATGTAACTGACACTCTAGTTGGAACAGGCAAACATGAACAACACAAATAGATAGAAATATAGTATTCAGGTTGGGTGTGGTTATAGGCTTACACCTATAACCGTAGCACTCTGGGAGGCCAAGGCTGGTAGATTGCTTGAGGTCCAAGGGGTCCAAAAACAGCCTGAGAAAGAGCAAGACCCCATCTCTATCTACTAAAAATAGAAAAACTAGCCAAGTGTAGTGACAGGTGCCTGTAGTCCCAACTATTCAAGGTGTTGAGGCAAGATGATTACTCAAGCCCAAGAGTTTGAGGTTGCTATGAGCTATGATGATGCCATGGCACTCTACCCAAGGTGACAGAGTGAGACTCAAAAAAAAAAAAATAAAAAACATATATATACATCTATATTATAATCATAATATATATACTATTCAGATGCTGAGCCCTGCTATGGAGAATAAAAGACAGGACCAGGGGCCCATGGGACAGGGAGCAACATAGGAAGGAGTTGTAATTTTAAACCCATTAGTCAGGGAAAGCCTGGCTGAGATTTGAGCGAAACCTGGATTATAGAACCATGTGTTCTCTTGTTCTTTCCATTTTGCAGGTGATTTGGTTTATAGGGTTGTTGTGGGAATGGGACCTGACACTTAATAAGTAGGCAATAAAGATTTGCTGGAAAACAAGAGCACAGGCAAGTCCTTGTGTTCAGATGCCAAGGAGTGCTGGAGTATGTTGGGGGCACCAGCACTCGCCCTCCACTCCTGAGAATCCTGGAGCTGCTGCATCCTGGGGGTGCTGGCAGAGTCCCTACCCATTCAGGCCATAGGAACTGCTAAGATACGGCAATCACCAGACCCACCCATTAGACTGCTCTAATTAGGGGCCTCCAGGGTAGGAGGAAGGGGAGAGAGAGAAAGAGAGAAAGAACTAAGAGAGAGAGAAATGCACTGTCCTAACTAGAGAAAGGCAGGTGGGACTCCAGGTCCTCTGCAGTGAGGTAGTGGAGTTTAGTGGAGTATGTCTCAGATAAACAGGGGACAGTTTTCCTAACGTCTCCAGTTCTGCCATATTTGAGAAATGGTCAAGAGCATGAGTTTGGAATATGGATGGACCTGGATTCAAATCCTGCCTCTGCCATCGCCTACCTATGTGAACTAGGGCAATCTCTCCACTCTCTGAGTCTCAAATCTATTATAATTGTAGATCAAGGTGAGGATTGTGATGTGATCACAGAAGGCACTTAGTCACATGCGGAGCACAGAGTGGGTGCTCAGTCACCGTCAAATGCTGCTTGTCACTCTAACCACGTTTGAGGATCTTGGCTCAGTCCTGGTTCTAGGTCCTTGGACTTTGAGGTGGACTCAGCCCTCAAGGAGACCCTGGTCCCTGCACCTTCACACAGAGCCAAGGTTAGGGCTCTGAGTAGGAACCTTGAGTGCAGTGGCTGTTGGTCCTGGCTGCATATTGGAACTAGCTGGGGGACCTTAGAAAATACAGATGCCTGGGCCCACTCTCAGAGAGTCTGATGTCATTAACTTAGGGTATGCCCTGAGCTTCAGCATATCTAAAAGCTCCCTGGGTGATTCTAAAGTGCAGCCAAAATTGACAAGCACTACCCAGAGCTTTGATTTTAATCCTTCGTGTTGAAGCACACCCAGACACCGTGCCTTCCAGCAGACTTATAGACATCTGATTTATTTTTTTCTAATTTGGTTTGATAAGTATGTGTTGAGCATCTACTGTGTTCCTGGCACATTGTTAGACCCTGAATATGGCACTGCCCCTATCCCCAAGTTACTTACCTTGGAATCTGGTGGCCATACAGTGAATAAAGCTATATTTGAGGGAACCACAGGAGGAAGGAAAGGAATCCCACCTAAGTGAAGGGACAGGTGAGAAAGAAGGGGGGTTGAGGGTTACACCTAAGTTAAAAGTTGGATAAATGATTAGCAGTTGGCCTGGCAGAGGAGTGAGAGGAAGAACGGTGGCGCAGGTAGCCTGAGCAGCATGAGCTAATACAGACTAGTGTAAAACAGCAAGGGAGGACTGCCAGCCACATACCCAGCACTCACATTACAAAATGAGAGGATGCCTACAGGCGGGTCTGTGTGGCAGGGCATCGGAGAGACAAAGGGCAGGAGAGGAAGGCAGAAAGTAAGAGAGGCCTTACAGCCATGCTAAGACCAACGACCTTCATGTTCTGGGCACTGGGGAGCCACAGCAGGCTATAGATTAAGGGGTAGCCTTTATCCTGACTTCAGGGTGCAGCTGCTGTTGAGTGCAGGCCTGGGAACATATAGAGAAAAAAAAGAAAGTCTATGTCTGGCAATTTTCTCCCAACCAATTTTCTCCCATTCCCTTCTACCATGTAGAAACCTGAAGTTATCCTGAGAACATCACTGCCATGGAAACGGTAAGAGAAACAAACAATGAATGCACTGTATAAAATTGTACATATAGGCTGTTTATTTTTCATACCATTATTTTAATAGGTGGGATGACAGTGATGGGCCAGAAAACAGCAGGCTTCCGTGGTGCCGCTAACGTCGCCTCTCCTTGAAATGACTTGAAATCCTCGCAGACATTCAGACATTGGCACTTAGATCACGTCTCTGGCTGGAAACTCCCACTGGTTTAGAATCTCACTGCGGGGGAAGCATTGCCAGAGCAGGAGCAGAAAGACAGTGTTGCCAAGTGGTTATAGACTGAAATCGGAGGTCAGACAGGCCTGGGTTCAAGTCCTACATCTGTCATGCTTCTGGATTGGAGACTGTTAGCAAATTTCATCACCCCTCTGAGCCTCTGTTGGCTCCTCTGCAAAGTGGATAGTCACTCATTCATCCAAAGTCAACAAGTCTGTACTGAAAACCTCCTTTGTGCTTTGTGCTGAATGGTCCTTACGTTCATAGAGCTTTAGAATCTAGTGGAAAGACACCGATAATAAACCTATAAACACATAAATGAAGGAAGGTAATTGTAGATAGGGACACATGCTACAAACACAGCCTTTTTTTTTTTTTTTTTTTTTTGTAGAGACAGAGTCTCACTTTCTCGCCCTCGGGAGAGTGCTGTGGCATCCCACAGCTGACAGCAACCTCCAACTCCTGGTCTTAGGCAATTCTATTGCCTCAGCCTCCCGAGTAGCTGGGACTACAGGTGCCTGCCACAACACCCCGCTATTTTTTTGTTGCAGTTTGGCCGGGGCAAAATTTGAACGGCACACCTTCGGTATATGGGGCCAGTGCCCTACCCACTGAGCTACAGGCACCGCCCTAAACACAACCTTTAAAACCAAGCATATACTCTCTGAGGAAGTGTCATTGTCGCTGACTACAGAAGGATGAGAAAGAGGCAGTCGTTTATTCATCAGGAGGAAGGGTCTTCCAGGTGGGGGAGCAGCAAGAGAAAAGGCCCAGGCAGACCTGAGATTGGAAAAGTTTGCAGCTGGAGCTTCCTAAAGAGGGGAACAGATAAGGCCAAACAGGGAGGCGGCACCGGATCAGACGTGTCCTATCAGCTAGAGTAGGAGTTTGGGTTATAATTATATTAACCTCCTAGGGTGGTCGTGAGGATTCAAATATCAAATGGCAAACTCTAAGCAGCTGCTTGAAAGTGTTAGCTTTCATTACTCTCCTCAGGGTCGTCAGAATAGAATCCATCATCTCTTCAGCATGGAAGCTGACACTATGGAGTCATCAGGTTTCAGAACCGGAGATCGTTTTTCCCAATTCTACTTTTCCGTGCAGTGAATTAAGGATCAGAGAGGACAAGGAGACTTAGAGTGGTCAGGCAGTGGGGCGTGGTGGGGAGGAGGGTCCTGGGCCTTCTGACTTGAACCCACTGTCCCGTGGGCTGCAGAACCCATCGTCTCCCCTCCTCAAAGGAGAACTGCTCCGCCTCCATTCCTGCTGATGTTGGCAGCACATCCTTCTGGGGGACAGTGTGGAGTCACGAAAACCCACAAAACCTTGAGCCTGCGAGGATCCACAGACGTTGCTCTTCTTCTCTCCTCCTCCTGGCACAGAGGCGTGTCCTCCTGTGTTCTCCTGGGCTTTAGCTGGGGAGCTGGGAGAAAGGACAGGGCCTTCATTAGCAGGGACTGACCCAGCCTGGCATTTTCAATATTCCATACTGAAGAGAGTGGAGAGGTTTGAGAAGGCGGCGAAGGGCTGATGAATGTTTCTGGAATGGAATAGAACAGCATTGCCTTGGTTAATTTTGAGCAAGAAGCGTCATATGAAAAATGAGCTAGATTGGCCAAGTCCCCAGTGGGCTTGGAAGTTTTACTTATCTGCACCCTTAACCCCACTTAGACATTCTTCTGGATCTAGACATTTAAAAGTACACTTAATATCCTTTACAAGAGAAGAGCTTTTTCTAGCATGTGTGCTGTTTTTCACTTACAATTTATATGTTGTGTAACAATTCCTCCCTACTATAGGCTGGGCATTCCGTTCAGCACTGAATATATATCCCTGTTTTATGCCCACAATAATGCTACAAATATTCTTCACCTAGGACAGACAAGGAAACTGAGGTTTAGTAGTTACGCACCTGGAAGGAAGTGCTCAGTGAGCCTCACGCATGTCTCACTCCTGTAAACCGGCTGACTCCAAAGGACAGAGGAGCTCACTGAGTCCCCAAACATGGAAGACTTGGAATAACCCTTATATTCACACTCCTCTGCTGAGGTAGGCTGTTCCTTTATGGTCTGGAAAATGTCCGTGTCACTGTTTATAATGCCAACATAGTATGTAAGTATATGCATTATCTTTAACTGATTTTTTTCCCTCACCTTTGAGGCCTAAGAACATAACCCTTTGTCAGGAAAATCTTCCATCCAGGTTTGCCAGAACTTGATCCAATCAGATACGTTTGTCCCTCTCTTCCAGCTTCTTTCATGCTCCTGACAGTCCACTGGTTTTCCTTCCTGTCTAGCCAGACAAACCTCTGGAGAATGCCCATCTATCTTGCAGGCTCACCTTGTATTCTGTAAACTTTCAGTCTGAAAATAAAGGCATTGTCTCCCTGCCGAATCTCTCCTGTACACAGTCATTTCTCAAGAGCCAGGGCAGGTTGTACAGACAGACCAAGCATTTCCAAGGAAACCAGAGGGGTAGAATTGCTTCTTTCCAGGTAATGTAGGTGTGCCCGATGGGTCTGGCTGCATCACTGCTGATCACCCCTTGTTAGCACTCGGCCAGAGTGACATGAGTACCACGGGCTTCTTGCAGGAAGCTGCAGGGCTCATCTGCAAGTTACAAAGAACAGATAATATAAAAAACAGATAAGGAAGACACTAGATACTCCACTTCCCCCTCCCTCAAAGACTCAGGGTGGGTCTGTCTTCCGTGCTGTATTATCACTAGACTTTTTGTTTCCTTCTTTTCATTCTCTCCTTCTCTTTTAAGATGTCTTCTTTTATATTTCATTTTTACTCGAAGACAAAACATTTTTATTGCTCCCCTCCTCCCCCCTCCAATGATTAAAATCTTCCCAGCCACCAGATTTTCCAAAAGGAAAATCCCTGCTGGGTTTGGGTGGGGCGGGGATGTGAATAAATGTACAGTTGGTGGAGAGAATAGTCAGTCACTGAGAATAAACTGCCTGATGAACTCAAAATCAAGCCCTTGATTAATTATGATCTGTGTAGACAAAGAGATAGGACCACAGAAACATGATGACAATAGCTACCATTAATTGCTACAATTCTGTTTCAGCCTCAGGGCCTTGCACTTGCTGTGTCCTCCACTGGGAATATGTGTTCCTGTCATCTGCACTTGGTATCTCCTCCCATTAACTTTTCTGCTTAAATGTCTCCTATTCTAGGAGTTCACCCATCCCAACCACTCAGGAAGAGCTCACCTTTTTACTCTCAAATCATCTTATTTTATCTTCCTCATACAACTTAGAGCTCTCTTAAATTCTTATTTATTGAACATTTTACTGTCTATGTCTCACCCATACAAGGCAAGCTCCAGAGAGCAGGAATTTGTCTCTTATTTGCCACTGTATTACCAGTGCCAGGAACAGGGCCTGACACATTTTTCAAAATGTGTGTTGAAAGAATGGATAGAGGGATGGGTAGACAGAGGAACAGAGTTCAATATATGCTGTGTGCACTCTCCTAAGGGCTTTATAATGATTGTATCATTTAATCTTGAATGACAGCCTTCCACTGAAACCATTTCAGGGAAGTTAAGTTAGTTGTTCAAGATCACACAGCTGTTGGTAGAAGAAAAAACAGACAAATAGAGGTCATGTTTCAAAGCTCAAGCTTTTAACCACACTGTAGTAGAGAACATGAATCTTGGAAATGATTTTGGTCCTTGTGTTGCTATATTTCATTAGACTTTTAGCCCTAGAGAACCAGAGATGGGGTCTGCTTCATCCACAGCCCCCAGAACTGAGCCTGGCACTTGATAGCATCAACAAATAGTAGATACTCAGACAATATTTTGTAGATAAATGGATGTGTGGATGGATGGATGCATGCATGGATGGATGGATAGATAGATGAACAGATGGACAGACAAGTGGGTGAGTGATTGGATAAATATCCAGGTGGATGGGTAGATAATTAGAAGGAAAGGGGGAGAGGGGGAGGGACTGGTGAATGGATGGGGGGGTGAGTGGATAGTTGAATAGATGAGTAGGGAAAGTCCCAGATAGGCTGCTAACCCACTTACTATCACATACTAACTCATCAGAGGAAGAATCAGAACTCAGGACTCTGATCTAACCTTTACAACACCAAATATTTGAAATTGAAACAGTGGTTTCCTTATAATCTAAGCGGTAGGATGATGGTGATGATGATTATACCAGTTATGTGCCAAAAACAGTGCTAAATGCTTTATTTCATCAGTTCATGGGATCTTCTCTATTGCCCTATGGAATAAGTGCTAAGGATATTATTATTCACTTGTGTCAATCACTTTATGTTATTGGTGTTATTTTTATCCCTACTCCTCAGAACAGGAAAATAAAGCTCAGAGAGGTTAATTTGTCCTTGCCATCACGCAAGGAAGATGGGAGGCCAGGATCTAACCCTTTGTCTCCACTGTACTAATTTTAACTGCATAAGAGCTGACATAGCCAAATATAAGGTGAATAGAATTGTGCACACATATCATCTACTCAGCAGAGAAGCTGAGATTCTTTTCCCAGGCTGCAGTGGGTGGCAGGAAGTTCACTGTGGTAATGGTCAGGGCACGGGCCTGGGCAATAGTTAGACCAAGTATATGATATTGAGCCAGTCACTTTGGTTCTCTAAATGTCAGTTTCCTCATCTATAAAATGGGTATCAAAATTGTAATGGAGGAAGATTTTCATCTGTAAACTGCTATGGCTCCTTACAGAATTCTATTCCTATTATGGTATTTCTTGTTACCAAAAAAAAAAAAAAAAAAAAAAGGAAGACAGGCTGGATGTTGCTCCTAGATCATCCCTTTACATTCCCAACATCATGATTTCTTATTGCCAGGTGTGTGTCCTGCTCTCTTTGGACTCTTATTTGTACTGTGTTTCAGCCTACAAATGGAATGAGTAAACTCTACCCCTGTGTTCAATGGGTTAATGGTTTATGGTCTCACTTCTTCCGCATAAGACACCTACATGCAAGCAAAGATCTTCTAGAAGTTCCTATGGACTTATGAAAAGGAATAAATCCTAACAATGGACTTTTAGTCATTGTGGCCCACTAAGAACAAGGAAGGCTGAACCTCAGGAGATAGCCACCAAATCACTGCACAGAGGCAGCTGTCTTCATTCCCAGGAAACAGCACGTGAAGATGGAATGGGTTGTGACTCTGGACTCAGATCGGGCCTTAAATCTGCCAGATCCCACTGCTTCCTGATTCGTTGGATTGTGACCCTCTCTCGAAATCAAATACTTATCAGTCACCTTGCTGTTCTGATTATTCTGAAACTGAAATGAGAAAGTGCTATGTGGTACTGTACCTGGCCAACAGTAGGTGCTTACGCACACTAGTGTCCTCGCTTCCAGGTGTGAAGCTGGCCTGTCTCTTCATTTTTTCTCTCACTTATGTTCTCCCCTTTCCCCTTTCCTACATCTTCCTTGCTTTTTTACTTCCCTTCAACAAGTATTACTGGGCCCCCACTGCATGTCCAGTGCTGTGCAGACCCAGATCGTAGGGCAGTGAACAGCAGGCAAGGTCAGCCCTTAGAAAGCCACCAGCCTCAGGCAGCAAAGTGGTGAAATTTCCCCATGGTGAAATCAGCCCTTCTGTACCGCCTTCCTCAGGCTCCCTCTTTATAAAAACCAATCGGCTTTACTGTCAGGAATGCAAACTTCTTGCAGCCATGGTTAGGATTTTTAGGGGCTCCCTCTTCCCCCAAGCCTGATGCAGGTCTGTGTCCACAGAAAGTGACCTATAAAACAACATTGCACGACTGAATGAATGGGGAAGCTCTGGGTGTGGAGTGTGTTCTGAAGCCCTGGGCCAGAGTGCTCCCTCTCCCTACAGTCCTCCCCCTCCCGTTCTTCCTGGGGACTCCTGACTCCACCACTCTGCTAGAGATATGATTCCTCCCCGTTGCTGCCTGCAACCTTCTCTCCATCTGCTCCCTCTGCCTGTTGAGGCTGCAGGGTGTAGATAGTAAGGCAAGGTAGGGTGGAGGGAAGGGAGAGAGCTTCTAAATTGGGGTGAGTGGCCTGGAAAGCTGAGTGGATGTGCCAAGGCCCTGCAGTGCAAGGCAGTCGGTCTCCAGGAGTGTGTACAAGCTTGTCCCCACCTAGTGCTGGGCCAATGTCTGTCCCCAAGTATCAGCTTTCCTCCCCAATCGATTGTTTCCCCACAGCCTCTATTTGTGGAGAAAAGGCAAGTTCCTTGAGCCTCAGGCCTGGATAAAAGTGTAGCAGAGGGTGGGCCTTGATGTTCAGCTCAGGTAGGGGAGAGGGCACAGCCAGGACAAGGGGCTGACCTCCCAGGAAGGCTTGCAGCTCCAGTGCCCTGTTGACAGGGAGAGAAGGTGGGAGAAGGCACTCGGGTTAGAACAGAGATGAATCCTAATTCAGTCTTGGTTGGGTCTCAGAGGGGGTCTGGAAAACCCCTAGTGTTAGATGCACAATTCTGGGACCCGCAGAGTTACAGACTTTCTAGGTTACAGGGACTCACTTTGGAAACACGGGGCACTGGAGAGCTGGCTGGGGCCCAGCGGGGCCTGGAGGGAACTGGAACTGGGATCTGCTCAGAAGGCTGAGCGATGAGCTCCTGGCTGCCCACAGGCTCGGCTTGGAGGCCTCCATCTCACCGTCTGGAAAATGGTCAGGGCGCCCTCCGGCCTCGCCTGGCCAGGCAGCGCTGCCGGGAGCATCAGCAGAGAGGGGAGACGCTCGGCCCACAGCACGCGCGGGGAATTGGCGTTAAACTTTGCGGGGCCGACGGGCCGGCGGCCAGAGCAGGCGGAGGGCGGCCGGGGCCCCCCTCCCTCGCGGCCCGCCCGCGCGCCCCCTCCCTCCCTCCCTCCCCGCGCTCGCTCGGCACCGACTCGGCCCCAGCCCCCTCCCTCCTCCCGCTCCGCTCGCTCCACGCTCGCTCGCTCGCTCGCCGGCTCCTCCTCACTCGCCCGCCCGCGCCCGGCGCAGCTCGGCCAGAGCGACCCTGCGGGGCTGAGCGCGCGTCCGCCCGGGGGGCTCCGGCGGCTGCCCCGGCCCGCGGCCGCCTTCCCGGCTCCCGCGTGGTCTTCCTCGCTCGCTGCCTCCCTCCGTCCCCTGCTGCCCGCGCCGTCCGCCCGCCCGCCCGCAGCCCGCGGCTCCGCGCGCCCCGCAGCCACGATGCCCGCGGCCCGGCCGTCTGCCGCGGGACTCGGCGGGATCTCGCTGCTCCTCGCTCTGCTTTTGGGAAGCCCAGCGGCTGCTCTGGCAGGAGGTAAGCGCCCGGAGGGGCGGGGCGGGGAAGGGGCAAAGTTGCCCAGGGAGCCGGGCGGCTGGGGGTCGCGGCTGACCCGGGCGACTCACGCACTACGCGCCGGGATGAGGAGCGGAGGTGACTGCCCAAATTCGGGGCTTGGAACCGCGTCCCCTCGGCCGGGCTGATGGGAGTGTGGAGGCGAATGCGGATCTGAAGGACTCGGGCGCTTCCCTGTTTCGGCTGCTGGCACCCTTTGGATCTTCCCTGGCTCGGGGGCTGATTCCCCTTGGCAGCCCTGGAGGTTCTCCTTGGCGTGGGGTTGCCTTCAAGCCCCAGATTCCGGGAGCTCTCTCTAGAACCGCACCCGCGGCTGGGTGCCAGATAATTCTCTTCCTCCTGGGGAGGGGACCACGGGGGGGAGGGGGGCAGCTGACCCGCCCTGCAACTGAGGACTAGACTCCAACAGCGCGCCTAGGGTGCGGGCGTCCGAGTGCCGCGCCCTCCACCCCAGAGCCGCTGGTGTCTTTAGTTCAAGCTGCCCCAGGGGTCAGGTCTTTTGATAGATCCCAACCAAGCGTCTGGAAACAGGACTTGGGTGTGGCTTTCGCGAGAGACCGGTGGAGGGGGCTCGGGCTCTCAGAACTTGGCGGGGGAGGGAGAAGCGACGTTAGGTAGCAGCCAGGAACCTGAGCGGACTCGGCTCTGCTGTCTGCCCCGACAGCCTAGCGTTTCTGACCGCTGTTGGGAAGGGTGGGGGCAGGGGTGCTCATTTTACCCACCATGTGTTTGTTGGATGGGAAGGGGGCGTCCAAATTCAGCGAAGGATGCCAGTTCTTCTTTTTCAGACCCGGAGCCATGCTTTCCACCCCGCTGTGGTCCCCCAGGAAAAGTTGTGGCGGGCTGGGGAAGGGGGGCGAGAATGGAGAGGAGTGGAATGGGCTGCAACACCTAACTCACCCAGAGCTGGTCCCAAAAGCTCGCAGAGGTTTGCTCAGATAACTAGGAGACCGAAGAGTCGAGGGGAAGGTTGGTAGACCACGTAACCTTGCCTTTTCCTTTCTGGAAGCAAGGTCCTACTAGCTTCCAGAAACGCGCTCCTCACGAGTAGAAGAAAAAGCAGGCAGCTGCAGGGTCGTCCCAGGCTGAGGACGACCGCAGGGCGCGCACTCTGCCCCTCGGAGCCCCGCCTCCGTCCTTTGGACTGTCTTGACCCGGAGTTGGGGCACAAGGGTCTCCCTTCTCTGGGAGCTCTGGGCTCCTGGTGCGTACACCTGCTTTCAGCACCAAAGGCCTCGGACAGCTCTCTGCTCCGTGAGCACTGGCTCAGGTCCCTTTCCCTTCCACTCTCCCCGTGGCCTGGAGTGCCCTCCTCAGCATAAATCGGGCATTTATCCCCCAGCCCCTTCTCTTTCAATGGGGAGCCCACAGTGCAGAGCCAAGGAAATAATGCATCACCTTTTGTTTAACAAAGCATGTCATTGAAGAATCCCCCCTGTATGAGGCAGTAATATTCACAATTTACACCAGATTTGAGCAGTTTCTCTGCGAAGATGGAAGAAGAGATTTAGTTTAAATAAACCGTTTCCACCTTAGCGCAGCCGTTCCTAATTAGCTGTCTCTTTCCGACGATGACTTGGTGGCCTTGAATTGAGTCCAAATCTCCCCCTCTTCTCGTCCCTTTGAATCTGTGTTCTGACTAACATGCAGAAAGGAACCCAAAGCTACCCAGAGCTTACTGGCTTTTCTAAAATGCTACTACCTCTGAGGACTACACTCACTAATACAACACTCTCCAGGAAAAAAATCTGTTAATGGCAATATTAAATTGTTGTCCAAAACAAGGATTCTTTACCTTGTTTACTTCACTGGCTCTGAACATATCATAGTGGGGGAAGTATGTGTGTGTTTTAATTTTTAAGACACTTCATATTATTTTTCCACCTGCTCAACACTATGGATAGCCAGCATATATTTTTAATTAACTTCAGGCCACTACCAAATTAAAGTCAACTGATGTACTACTTTAGAAGGCTCATTAATCACCATGTGGTTCTGACTCCAAGACTGGGCCATGAGGAGGGAGAAAGGGTAACCAATGGGCATTGCCAAGTCTGAGGGTGCATTTGGAAACAATTGGCCTTCCACCATAAATTTTATCTTTAACATGGAGCCCAACATCCACTAATGTCAGATGGAGAACCATTCACCTAATTCAGAATCGCAAATTAGTCCCTTCTGTTCTCTGGTGGAGTGAGGGGATTTGTAAATACTTGAAAGGGACTTGTAGCTACATTCTTATGCAGGTCACATGATTCTCTGAGCCATTTTGCTGTAAGGCATGAATAAGTATAGAGCATAACTTGTTTTTTGAAGAGCCTCCTTATTGTCTAAGATGTGCACATGGGGAATAATTGTAACTACGTGCTATGATTGCAGAGCTTGCATGTAATTTCTTTTCTTTTTCTCTTGAATTAATAAAGCAAATTCAATAATGCTCAATAAGACTCAAATTTGCAGCTTCCCCAGTCTCTAATGTGCGCTGCTGTTAGATTCACTTACAGACTATTTTCATTATGGATTGGCACTCTTTTCTGTGGAGTTTTAGCTGCCCCTCCTAGGGACCACCTTATCTAAGCTTGGGGGATTCTTCTTGCAGTCACATGGCTCAGTTGGGCATTAAGAAAATATTTATTCCTTTTCAAGGCAAAAAAAAAAAAAAAACTGTTCTGATCTGAGTGGCTTGTTTTCTGATTTTTGCTCACAAATCCCTTCCTCCAAGCTGTTCAAATGGACTCAGTTTACTGGCCCTTCTCTTGTACCCAGAGACAATTTCTGCAACACGCCTATGGTGCAGACCTCCACTAGGGGCGCTCAAAGATATAGTTGGCGACAAATGGCAGAACAGGGGTGGATTCTGACCTGCATGACTAAGTGTGTGCTCAGCTTGGAGGTGGCCTTGCCATCATCTCTGCTCTCCTTTGTGCTTGGTAGACTGGATTCCTGTTTCTCAGAGAGAAATCACAGGTAACTCTTGACCTATGCAGTGAACAAGAGGAAGAAAAGATAAAAAGAGCCAGGAGAAAGCTCCAAAGAAGAAATCATTGAATAGAATCCAACTGCCTCTTTTTAATAGCAGTTAGTAGTTTTCTTCATGGATCCAAATTGCAAAACATTCGAGAGGCTGTAGCAAAAACGCTCTGGGGAGTCTTACTGGGCTTAGATTTATAAGGTCTGGGAAAAAAAGTGCAGATTGGGAATTAGAGTGGGACCCAACATACCTTGGTCCAGAGCCCAGCTCTGTTGTTTATGAATGTGTGCCCTGCAGCAAGGGACGGGGGCTGTGGGAGAGGGGCTGGTGGCACCATCCTGGAAGGATGTTTGCAAGGATTACATAACACATGTAAAAGTACCTGCCCTATAGTAGGTGCTCAAATAACAATTACTCCCTTTTCCTTCCTGTTTTCCAAAGAGCAAGCTGCACCTATTAGTAGGTATCAAGAAAACAAATCTCTGAAGCTGGTGTGAAGATGTTGGCATAAACATTGGGATAATTTTGGCTCACATAGAAGGGGTGGAAAATGGGTAGTGAGTAGAAGCAGTTATCTGTACACCGCCTTTGGCTGGGAAGAATTTGACATTCCCTGATGTAGACACTCTTCTTTTCCAAACTCTCATGCTGTATCTTTTTGAGCCTCAATATTACCATCAGGAATCAGAGTTCATGGTACTAGAGATGCAGGAGATGTAGAACAAGTTAGTAGTTGGAGAAAAGACATAAGAAGTCTTCTGTTAACAAAAAAAAAGACATTTGCTTATTCATTCATATATTTACATTGCTGAGCACTTCTTGTGTGTCCTGGCAGTTCAGGATAGGACATAACAAAAATACCTTAGAGTAGGATGGCTTAAACAACAGAAATTTATTTCTCATGCTTTTGGAGACTTGAAAGTCCAAGATCAAGATGTTAGCAGATTCAGTATCTGGTGAGGGATCACTTTCTGGTTTGCAGATGGCCACTTTCTAGCTGAATCCTCATGTAGCCAAGAGAGACACCGAGCTGTGTTCTCCTCCATAGCACCAATCCCATGATGGGGGTGCTGTACCTTCATGATTTTATCTAAACATAATTTCTTCCCAAAGTCCCCACATCCAAATACCATTATCCTGGGGATTAGACCTTCAACATATGAAGTTAGGGGGGGACACAGATATTCAATCCATAACACTATGCATGTGGCAGATTCCATGTTGGGTGCGGGAAACACAGAGTCCTGTGATATGATGAGGTCCTTGCTCCAGTAATGGCAGCCTAGTGAGAGTGATCTGCAGGTAAACTACAAGCTTCCGTGCCTCATGCCTTGTGGCAAACACTTTGGTAGGGGGATATCAGAGAGCTAGGGGACCCCACAGATGGGTGTGTCTAATTCTCACTGGGGTGGTCAGTGAAAGCTTCCTGCAGCAGATGGCATTTGAGCTGGCCCTGAAGGGATTTGACAGGTGCCAGCAGCCAAAGAAGAGACTTCTGTAATATAGTAAGGTAGGGAAAATCCTGGAGAAGGCTTCACTCTCAACACACACCACACCCCTGCGGAATTGGAGAGAGGAAACAGAGAAGCAAGTGGGAGGAGGAAGTAGGCAGGTGCACAAGCTCACACTCAGCAAGGATTATCAGACATGCCTGTCCTTGCTCTCTCCTGAACTTCACTGGCTCCGTGGAGAGCTGCCACAAAGGCCTGTGAGCCGTGGTGCTCGCTATTGTCCACTAGCGGTTGTGATGACACTGAAGGAATCACCCCTTCTCAGAAGGCTAGGGAGGCCCAGCAGCTAAGCTCAGACAGCAGCACACAATCCTGGGTAAACACTGCTTTACTGGATTTGCATATTTGCATAAGAGTCTGTTACTGTCGCTCCTTAGAAGCAGCCCTGTGGTGGCTGTGACTATAGGAAGGAGGGAAGGGAATAGGACTGCTTCCAGAGGAAGGTTAGAAGATGGTGAGTTGGCAGGAGGTCTCAGGATCTGAGTGACATAATTTACTAGATGGTGGCAGGGACTATGTCTAAGCAATGAACACAACTTTTGTTGAGTGTTGATTTTGTTGCAAGCCTTCTGGTAAGTGGTTTGCATAGATCTGTGCAGAGAATTCTCGCAAAAGCCCCACAAGAGAGGTGCAGTTATTGTCTCCCTTGCATGGATTGGGGAAACAGGCACAGACAGGTTAAGCTGCAGGTGCCGCAGCGTAGCCAGGAAACCCAGGCCTGCACTGGAGCATCTTAACATCAAGTTCCACTTCTGCCCCTTACATCCTGCATCCCCCAAGCCCACGTGCAGATTCTACTCATACAAGGGAAGGGCTGATAAATACTCACCAGACACATGTCAAACGGGTTTTTAATGCAGTCCTTGTGTCTAATAAGCAGTCGAGAAAAGCTGGTCAAACTGACGTGAGTCATGAAGTGAAAGAGGTCACAATTTTATTTGTAGGTAATTAATTCATAATTCTTTATAAGCCAAGGAGCTATAATGTAGTCAGTCACTTCCACTGGTGATTTCTTCACAATTTCCCTCCATTTCATAGATTGAGGAAACCAAGGCTTAGAAATGCTGTTATGCAGAGGTTAAGATTTGAACCCAGGTGGTCTGGCTGCTGTGCTTGCGAGTTTGACTGGTGAACGTGGTGCCTTCCAAGCTGGGTCCTACTTTATTTCTGAATGAAATGTGTGGGGAAGATGCCTTCACCATCCACGTGCAGGCAGGCAGTCTGGGTGAGTACAACACCTGGCTTTACCAAACTCCAGAGACAGAGACCCAACACCAGCTAGAATTACCCCCCAAGTCCTTGATAGTTCCCAAAACGATGAACATCATGATTCTTCTTCCCAGCCAAGGAAAAGAGAAAGTACCTCAAGGAAGAAAGTTCTGGCTGCTCCACTGGTGAGCATTGACATTCTGCCTGTCTGTCATTTCTCATGTTCCCAGGTCGCCCAACCGTTATTAGATAACTCACATTGTATAAAACTGGCTTCTGTCAGCCTCTAAATTCCAGACCTAAACTCAACCATTTTCTAGCCATGAGCCTCAGTTTTTCCATCTGTAAAATGGATTACAGTCATCTCTACCACATTCACAGAGCTTTCCTCACAGGGCTGGGTTGGGACAAGGGAGTCACGATGCTTTGTACATAGCAGGAAATCAAGCCGGAATGGGGGTGGAGGGTACGTGCTGGTGTAGACGGCTGAAGACTTACACCTCCATGTGTTTCTTCCTGGGCTTGTTAGGGCTTGTTAGGCAAATGCTATTTGCCATTTATTGTGGACCTACTCTGTGCCAGCCCCTACCTTGTATTCACTCATTTGATCCTCATCCAGTCCTATCAGGTGTTAATAAGAACTAGACTTTACAGATGGGGAAAGTTGAGTCTTAGAAAGATGCGGGTTTAGGTCTCACAGACAGTGAGTGATGCATTCAGGATTCAAGCCCAAGACTGTTTGATTCCTAAGCCCACGCTTGTTCTAGATGCTAGGGTACAAGAATATGGGTACCACATAACACATGGCAAGGCTGGAAATCAAGGTGTTTTTCTGGACTCCAGAAGGGGAGATGTTTTCTCATACAGTGACAAATGCCAGGTGTCCCAAGTCAGTTTGCCAAGAAAGGAAGAGGTTTATCCCAGTTTCTTCTGTACCTCCTCTGATGGCTTCTGTGCTTCATTGTTGCTACTTTTTTTTTAGAGACAGAGTCTCACTTTGTCACCCTCACTAGAGTGGTATGGCATCATAGCTCACAGCAACCTCAAACTCTTGGGCTCAATTGATCCTCTTGCCTCAGCCTCCCCAATAGCTGGGACTACTGACGCCCACCCCAATGCCTGGCTAGTTTTAGAGATGGGATCGCACTCTTGCTCAGGCTGGTCTCTGAACCCCTGAGCTCAAATAATCCACCTACCTTGGCCTCCCAGAGTGCTGGGATTACAGGCGTGAGCCACTGTGTCCGGTGTCTAGCCCCTCATTCTTTTCTTAACTCATGCTATTCCTACAGCCAGGGCCGTCATCCTAGAAGAATGCATAGCTGGTTATAGAGAAAGGACTACATTAAATTCCCTGGTCTAACTTTACCAGCATGATCTTGAGCTATTTGCTTTAGTCTTTTGAGTTTGTTTTGGTCTCATATGTAAAATGAGAGGGTCATATCTACCTTGCAGGATTGTTGAGACTAGTCAACAAGATGTGTGTGTGTGCATATACCTAGCTCATTGCAAACACCCAATAAGAATTTGCCATTATTGCTATACAGTTCTTATTAGAAAGTCCCATTCTGTCACCCAGGGTGCAGTGCAGCATCACAATCACAGATCATTGCAGCCTCAAGCTCTTGGGCTCAAGTGATCCCCCTGTCTTAGCTTCCTAGATAGCTGAGATTATAAGCACAAACCTCCACACCTGGTTAAGTTTTTCTTTTTTATTGTTTTATATTGCCAAGGCTGGTCCTGAGCTCCTGGTATCAAGCAATCTCTCCTCTCCATGCCAGTCATGAATGATCCTCTGGGTCCCTTATCACACTTTCTTCCTCTATTACAGGTACCCCACATGCTGATAATGCATGAGTTGTCAGTCTTCATGCCTCCCTCCCCCTAAATGATAAACTCTTAGAAAGCTTCAATTGAACCTTACTAATCCATGTCCCGCATAGACTGTATTAAACCCACTATAAGTGCTCAGCCTATTTGTAAAATTACCTTTCATCTTAATCTTAAGTGGTGGGGAGGCAGAGTTAGAGTCGTGAGGTCTGAATTTAATTCCCAACTTTCTCTCATACATCTGTGTGGTTGTAGGTTCTTTATCTGAAAAATGGGAATAATAATAGTGTCCCATCTCCCAGGATTGCTGTGAGAAAAAAAATCAATGAGATAATAGATGTGAAATCACTAAGTAACTCTACAGAAAAGGAGGAGAAAGAAAAATTAAAAGATGAAGAAGGAGAAAAACACACGTTGTAAGGGGATTAAAAAAAAAAAAAAAAAGACAACACCTCTGTACAAACACAGAACCATTCAATGGGTCTTTGGTGTAGCCATCTTTCTTCCCAAAGGAAATATTGGATATAAATTATTCAGCCTATTTCTAACCTCATTTCAAAGTAGAAATCTTCTGGACCCACTGCTGGTTGTTATAGGATCTGCCTTTGCTTAGATCCTGGACATCTACAAAAACAGCAAATGCCCAACTGAAAACTGAGAAAATATAGCAAAGTGAATATAAAAACCCAGGCTCTATGGTCAAAACAAGCTGAGTTTAAATCTTTGCTTCCTATTGAATGTGTATCCTTGGGCAAGCCACTTTGTCACCTTGAGCTGGCATCAGGCCTCATGCAGGGTTGATGGTCTGTGCTCTCCCCACTTCTCAGGAAAAATGAATGTGGAGGGAGAGGCTGGCATAGTTAGATTAGAACTGCATGGTGTCCATATTATTAATGAGATCATAGCAGTTCTTTAGGCTCCCCGACTATCTCAATCCTCTTCCTGATGTTTTCATTATATTAAGGAGCCCCAAAGACTAGAAAGGACTTTCTCAAAGTCCCCCTGTTGGTGAGTTGCCATGCCAGGACTCCAACCCCTTCACTCTCATCTTCTGACTTCCATTCTAAAGAGACTTCCTCCTTCTTTTAAGAAAAATGGAATCTCTGCTCTCCTTAGATACATATCCTGAGATTTAAGAAGACGTGGCAATGGACATCTTATGGGCCTCTGTCCAATAAACCAACGGCATCTGTTACTTATGTCAGATATGTACATTATGTGTCCCTGGCAGAGTGACTGAATAAAAGACGTTTCAGTAGGAGCTGAAATCAAGCCGTATCTCCCTCCCCTGCTGACTTGGCATCTGGATCTTTGAGGCACCAGGAGACCAGCTTGTACCTGGGAATAGTGCCATCCAAGCAGATGGCTCAAGTCAAACAAGTAAGAGTTAACCAAGGAGGCTGAGGGATGCCCAGGGCCCAGGCCAGGTATATGCTTCCTTACACTCACCATGGGTCATGGATAGTGGCTGATTCAGAAACACAGTGGAGACCTGGGTGTGGAAAGCCAGAGAAGGGTTGAATGGGGCTTATGATATAAACAATGCCAGCCTAGAGCAAGTAACTGGACACCAGGGATGATTGGGAAGGTGGATAGAGTCTAATACTTGAGGCCTGGAGCTTGAAATGAGTCTTAGAGGGGAGAGAGGTAGGTATGAGCCTCTAGGTGACAGTTTCCTTGTCTGGTCTCACCCATTCCAAGTTTAGGGGTGGACATGTGCCAAAGTTTAGCACCATAAATAAGTGAATTCAGAATGCCAAAATGGAGCATTGGCTCAGGACAAAAAGCAAAGGTCAAAGCAGTATAACATAATACACATAAAGAGCAGTGATCCCCAACCTTTTTGTCACTAGGGACCAGGTTCGTGGACAACAATTTTTCTGCAGACTCAGGTGGGGGTGGGGGTGGGGTTGTTCAACAGTAAGTGGGGCTCAGGTGGTGACATGAGCAATGGGGAGCAGCTTTAAATACAGATGAAGGTCTGATCACTCACCTGCTGCTCACCTCCTGCTATGAAGCCCAGTTGCTAACAGCCCATGGACAAGTACTAGTCCATGACCCAGCGTTTGAGGACCACTGACTCTGGAGGCCAGGAGATTTTAGTTATGACCTAATTAAGTGATCTTGGACAAGTCGCTTTACTCTGGAATGATGGGGGTGAATGGTAGAGATGATGATGATGATGATGATGATGAGTTGTTTTTGTGGGTGACTGTGGTTGTTGTTACTCTGAGCTGATTTCCAGACTCTTATCACTGCTGCAACCAAGATAGGAAATTAGTAAATTCTAATTGATTTTTTTTTTTTTTTTTTTTTTGGTTGTATAGAGCTATGGTCTGAATGTTGGCATCCTCCTCCTGACCAAAATTCATGTGTTGAAATCCTATCCTCCCACCCCAGGTGACACTATTAATAGACGGAGGTTTGGGGAGGTAATTAGAGCATGAGGGTGGAGTCCTCGTGGATAGGATTAGTGCCTTTATAAAACAGCCTGAAAGAGACATCTTTCACCTTCCACCATGTGAGGCAGACAAAAGAAAGTGTAATGTGTAGGAACAGGCCATCAGCAGACACAGAATCTGTTACTGCCTTGATTTTGGACTTCCCAGTCTCCAGAACTGTGAGAAGTAACGTTCTGTTGTTTACAACTACTCAGTTTGTGGCATTTTGTTATAGAAGCCCACATAGACTAACACATGTAGAGCAAAAACTCACTGAGGATAGCTCAAGAATAAGGAGATTTGCTGTAAGGATATTTCAAATACGGAACCAAGGACATTCTAGAGACTGGCTACGCTCTCCATGTCACTCTAACATGGAATCTACTTCTCGGGGTGCACCTGTTGTTTCTGGCTCCCTCTCTGTTTTCTGACTTGTTCTTCTCACTGACCGTGCTTCTCCCACATCACCTTTATCACCCACTCACCATCATGGCTTCTCCACCTCAGACCCAGCATGTGCACTGTCTAGTATGGTAGCCACTGGCCATATTAGCCATGTGTGGCTATTTAAATTTAAATTAATTAAAATTAAACTGAATTAAAATTCAATTCCACAGTCCCACTGGCCACATCCCCAGTGCTCAGGAGCTCTGTGTGGCTTGTGGCTACCTTACTGCACAGCAGAGAGAGAATCTCAATGTCCATCTTCCCAGAAAGTTCTCTTGGGCAGAGCTGCTCTGGACCATAGCAGTCCAGACATGATTCCTAACACTCAGCCTCTTCATACACTCAGCCTCTTCATATGTCCACGTTCTGCTTCCTAAAAGGAACATGGTTTGTTTTGTTCAACCCTTTGCAGTGGGCAATAGGTTATTTGTATGATACACGCTTAACCCAGTTGTCTGTGGCTGGTGTGGTAAACATGCCATGTGACATGGAACAGGGCCACGCAGGTGCGTACCTTGGGTAGAGCAATCACCACTGATGACATCTCACACACTACACTTGCACTGCTGGCCTCAACAGTTGTTTCCTCAACCTGTCTCATTGTCAGGATGTGGCTCTGGAAGTTTTGCCAGGGTATACATACACATCAAGCCATGCCATCCTTAATAAATACATCTGAGAGAGCTAAATAGAATCATAATGTATTATAACTGTCTATTGACTTGTCTCCTTTGTTGCTTGAGAATGAGATCCTTGGGATTAGGAGCTAACTCTTACTATCTCTCTCTTCATAGCTATTTTGCAGAATAAATGAGTGAATAAATGAATGATATGCAGTCTTCAGCCATGACCTTAAGTGTTTGGGCATAGAACCCAAAAGTCATTGCCAAATGTGTACAATCTTCACGTCCTTTGGGTAAATTTGACTTAGAACAATATTATGGTAGGGTTTGGGGGTGGCAGAGGGCAAGAGAAAAAGGCTTCTTATAAATGGGTATATTTAGGCATTCGAAGGTGATCCATGCTCTTTGAAAATTAGGCTGGAGTGGAAAGTGAGTAGACTCTTCAAGATAAGACTTCTAGGGTCATTCTTCCATCCCATGAAAGGTTCATCTGGAATGATGATAATGCATTTAGGAGCAATAATAGAGGCCGGTGGGAACACAGGATGTGCTTTTCCAACATGTGGCCCTATGCATGATTTTAGTAATCATTTCTCCAAAGCCTTAGTATATGGAAACAGGGAAGGTGGTGTTTAGAGCAATGTACTCAGAGTGAGCCTTCTGAGAGTGCTGGCTTCAGCACAGGGTTAGGACTGAGAAAGGCCTGAACATGAATCTCAACTTTACCATTTATATGTCATATGGTGCTGGATGAAGTCACTTAGTTTCCTTAAGTCTTAGTTTCCACCTGAAAAATTAAAATAAAATGCTTCCCTTGTCTCTCTACTTAGGAAGAAAAGAAAGACCACAATGCATATGGACAGCTCCTTGCACAACTCCAGGAGGAGCTGTTCATACTGCAATATACGTGACTGGTACCCCCTGGAATTAAGCAGTGCACACTATGCAGCTGTATGTGGCAGTCCTGGACACTGAACTGAACCACTAAGCTATAAATCCATTTGCAAAGGGAGAGGCCCAGAGCTCCTGAGGTTTCTTATTCTCCAAGGATTTCTGATCGGCCCTCCACTTTTTGTGCCCCTCTTTAAAGCAGGTGTACCAAGGTGTAAAACTAATTTGGGGGCAACCACCTTGGTAATTAATGTAAAATATGTGAAATCAAGCCCATTTTTCCAGGGCTTTGGGAAGGTAAATTTGCCTAATGTATGGCATAAATTAAAAATAATGTCTGAGGCTAATTTGCATACTCTTCAATTGCGATTAAAAATAGTTTTTTTGCTTATTTGTTTTTTTGTAGATGTTGTTTTTTTAAAAAAGCCTTTGTCCCCTCTTGTTAATCCAAATGTGTAAGCTTAAGAAAGTTGTTTCACCTCTCTAGGCCTCGATTTCCTCAACTGTGAAATGAAAATGACGAATGGACCCACATCATAGGATTGTATTGAGGAGTCATGAGTTGATCCTGTAAAACTCATAGAATAGTGTTGGTACACAGTAGGAGCTCATTAACTATAGTAACATATGCAATATATAACATATGATATATGATATATATATGACCATCATCATTAAGTAAACAATATGTCCACTTGGTATTATAGAAAATTCCAAAGGACACAATATCATTGTGTAATCCCATGGAGTTATTTTGAGCCCAGACCCTAGAATCACACTAGAACATAGCAGGGTCCTGGTCATGGGATGCATGATCGCCTACAACAAATAGTTTACAATCATCATTCATTGCTGCCCCATAGATGCATGCATTTGAAGCCTTTCTTCCCTCTAGACAGTGGTCTTCCAAGGCAAGGGCTGTGTTTTATTTCTCTTTCAAATCTCACCTCTTAATACTACATGTCCTAGATAATAGAAACTCAGTAAATGCAGACTTGTTGCATAAATGAATGCTGAAGCATTGTCATTCTTAACTGATATGCAGGAAATGATTCTTATTGGCATTCATACTAATGAATGGCTGTCTTCCTCACAGACTAGGAACTCCCCACGTCTGTGTCACCAGCATTTGGCTCTGTGCAATGCACATGTGGTAGTCAGCGAGCGCTCACTGGGTATATGGTGACAAGGTAACAAGGCTTCAGAATTCAGGGTCACAGAGGGCTGAGTCCAAATTCCAGATTTATCCTTTATTGTCTACATAACCTTGGGCAAGTAATTTGTACTTTCTGGAAATCATATGCACAAGGAGAATAACTGTACCTTTTTAACTGAGTTGATGTGAAACAGAAACAAGGAATTTTCCATCAAGAGCTTAGCACAGTGCCTGACACACAAATTAGGTACTCAAAATAGTCACACTCTGAATAAATGAATGAATGACCTTCCCTAAGAGTCTTCATATAGGAAGAGGGTGTTGGTGTCTAATAACAAGCTGATATGGACTTCACAGTTTTATGTCTCCCACATATAAAATGTTATGAGAATTCAAAGAGGAGAATTGACTTTGCAGCAGCCACATCTATGCTCTCTTCCTAATTTAAGGTGTTTTATTATCTGGTTTAATAAAATGGAGGCTCCAAGCAGAAGGCAAGGGTCCAGGTGAGTAAATCCATCACTCACTGGCCGGTGTTTTATGCCCAAGAATTTTCTCGGCTCAGCCACAGAACCCTGGAGGAAAAACCACATGGATATGTCCTGTGCTCAGGGAGCCTCCTTGCAGGGAATGCACTGATGTCAGGCGCAGCCTTTTAGCAAAGGGCTTCCAGAGAGCAGCGTCTGTCTCTTCACTGTTTCCAAAGAAAGAAGACCCCTGGAAAAGCCAAAAAGGAAACCAACTCCTAAAATGTACCAGAATCCTTGTTCTGGCTTCATTTATAGAATCACTCTTAATTATTAGCAGAACCTTCAAAAGTGACTATTACAGCCATCCAATTATAGACAGGGAAACTCAGATTCAGGTGGCTAAACAGTGGTGGAGTTAGATTTCATTCCCTTGTTCATTCAAGACCTACTTTATTCAAGTCATTCTACTCTGTACCAAGCACTTCATAGGTGTTACAGACACAGAAAGAAATATAACTTACTCTCGTCCTCAAAGAACTGAGTATCTAACCATTCTTCTAACTCAGTTATAACTCACAAGTGCAAGGACTTTTCTCCTCCTCCCCACTGCCACGTTGCCCTGGCGACTTCTCCACAGGACCAGGGCTGGGAGCCATGAATTCCCAGGGCCACTACTTATATACCTGGTTGGCAGCTAAACAAAGCAAGTTGGTCTTGCCTACTCTCATTTCTAGAAAGCAAAATAAAAAGCTAGCGGATGCTCGTTAATGGGCCGAGTGAATTTATCACTTTAAGAGAACCTCCAGTAACCATCCCAGACTTCGCAGAGGCAGAGGAGAGCTCCCACAGAGCCTGCTGAGAGGGATGTTACCAACTTTAATTATCGCAACAATATGTTGGCATTTCGTTCCCTTGTGAATGTGGGAAAATACATCCTGACCAGAATTGCTAAGAATTATATAGATGCAGCTGAGTGTGTGTATACACATAAATAACATGCACACTATTCCCATAAAGCATAAACTTGGACAATCAGTTAATGAGGTTTGGCAAAAAAATAAAATAAAATAAAATAAAGAAAGAAAATTAGTTCTTTCAGGTCCTGGGGTAGTTTTATTCTAAGCAGTAATAAAAATAAGTAGTCATTTCTTATGCATAACACGTGGCAGAGGGTACCCATTATTGTATTAGATTCTCACAAATAATTTTGCAGGGCTAGTACTGTGGGAACTTCATCCGATTTTTTTTTTTAGGAAACTGAAGATCTGAGAGACTCCACCGTGAGACAGTTCCTTGGGCTTTGCTTTTCCTGACATTGACATTTTTGAAGAGTATAGACCCATTATTTTATGGTATATAGACTTCTGCATCTTATAAAATGTTAGGTGCAGTCCATATTGGTCTTCACTGCCTCCCTCCTTCTCAGCGTTCAAGCTCCCGGTATCCAGCAGGAGTACCCCTTCTGGGATCCTAACCCAGTGCCTCCCGCCTTTCCCCACTCCTCCCATCACCATCCACCCAGCTGCACCCCTGCTATAGTTACAGGCCTCTCTATTTTTAGTATCTGTTTATGCATCTGCCTTTCCCACTAGGCCATGGGAAATTCAGGAGCTGATTCACCAGTTTAACCCCACACAGCAAATATTTAATGAACATCTACTGTGTAGACCCTGCTGTCAACACTGGAACCAACACCAACAGTGCCAACCCTCCATGAACTTATACTCCCCGTGGTCTCTCATTCATTCACTGATTCACCACATTCATTCACTGATTCAATAAATACTCATTAATGTTTTATGTTCTGGGCTACATCCACCCCTCCCTGCAACCCCCAGAAGTGTGCTGATCATTCAGCAATTGCATACTGGAGTGGACAGGGTGTCTCAAGCCTCCAATAAGAGAGAAAAGGTTAGGCTTGTTAATCTGTAACAGTAAATAAGAGTGACGGTTTCCAAAGAATTTCTAAGGAGTTCTGTGTACATGAAAGGTTAAAAAGAGAGCCAAAGGTCTCCAACAACATCTAGAACCTGGAAAAGGAAGAGCTAAAAGGGAATCCCTTCTTCACACTGCCCTTGGGGACCACAGCCACAGTCAGACACTCTGATCTCACATAACATAATTAATTTCCTGGCATGAACTAGCAGAAATGACACCCAACTGGGAGTCAGAGACCTGGGTTCTAGAGCTGACACAACTGTCAGAAATGTGCTGTGTGTCTTCAGACCCATCTCTGTCCCTCTCTGGGCCTCGGTTTCTTAATCTAAATTTAGTCCCCTGGGCTGAATCAGTAGTTTCCAAAATGGACTGTGAGTTAAAATCACACGGGAAGTTTCTAAGGACCTAGAAGCCCAGGTCTGCAATTCTGTCTTCAGACTCAGACCCATGATTGGGCCCCATATACTGCCTCCAAGATTTTTCTGATGCATCAGTAACTTTTGCCTGGATTATTTGACCTTTCTTGATTCCTTTGTTCAGGATAAGTATGTTTACCATCTACAAGCCAGGCACACGCTGAGCCCCTTAACATACACTATCTCGTTTAAGCCTGCAGAGATGCCTAATGGTAGAGACTGAGACCATTTTATAGCAGTAGTAATGACTGAGGCGTGGAGGGATTAAACCATTTGCTCAAGGTCACACAGCTAGTAAGACCCAGAGGTGGGGTGCACAACTGTGCCTGGGGGACTTTAAAAGAATTTTCGGCCTCTCTGTGGTACAAATGGGGATGGGAGTCTCTTCTTAGTCCACCACACTCCCTCCCCAGAGGTAGCCCTGGTCTCCTGACTCCTCTCTTCCCTGAAAATCTAGTTAACTCTTTTAATGAGCCAAATAAATGTGCCCTGTGAAGTGTGTGATCGATCACACCCCGACTTCCTGTGAACCAAGCGCAGGTTTGCCAGGCACCGGGGACAGCCTCCCTGACATGAATTATTGCTGCCATCAGTCCTCTTCTCCACTCCTGCACTTGCAGGGGAGTGGCTGAGCCAGGGACCTGTTGGCACTCAAGATTCAGCTCTCAGCTTGGCCAGGGATATAAGTCACTGGAGTTTGGAGCATTTGAGGAACTGATAAGAAACCAACAGGGACAGAGTATCCAGAACAGAGAAGGAAAGTGGGCAAATGAAGTTAAGAGATGGTGGTAGAAAAGAAAAAATATTATTCACTGATACTACAGCGAGGCAGTCTTTATCCAGGAACTTTGCGATTTGTGTAGGGACCCTGTAATGGGGTTTTGCAGTTGGGGAAAGAGATTGGGCTCAACTCTAAATGTGGCATGGACAAGTGAGAATGAATTTATAGCCAAGGTCCAGGGTTGACAAGTGGAGGTGAAAATTACTAAGAAAAAAAAAATTCAAGAATAAGCAAGATTATGGTTAAACCAACCTAACAGGGTTCTTACTGATCAGGCCTCAGCTATGGGGTGGTGAAGGATGAAGAACCCAATCAGATATTGAGGTGCTCAGATAAGGATGGGAGGTTCTGGCTTAATTGGCCTGACAGGGCTCTTTGCTGAAACTGGATTTTACATGGACGTGCATAGAACAGCCAAGAAAGAAGATTCAGGAGCCTGACTGAAGTTTGGTCAAGCAGAGAATCTTTGTCAGTGGGGAGGGCTAGACCTGGGAAGGCAGAGAGAGTCGCCAGCTGGAGCTGTTGGATGTTTATTATCAGCTGTGTTTCAAAGCAGGAGATGGGCCTGATTTGGGTTTGCAAATGCTATCTATCGAGCGGAGACAAGATGGCTGACTGAAGCCAGCTTTCCACAGAGGCTCCAATCCAGAAGGAGAGTTAAAAGACAGAAATTTAGTAACCTGGTGGGTTAGAGCTGCACCAAGAGAGAAGGTTGAAGAACACACATCAACCCACTGAGGTGAGCTGCAACCCCAAGGATACAAACAAAAGGTACAAAATCCATCACCAAGCAGATGGGAGTCCCCTCCCCCATGAGAACAGCTCAGAGTGCCCCACAAACAAATAAGCAGAGTTCAAAGGTCCTTCCACTACACTCCACAGGAGAGACCCTCTAAAAACTGGACCTACCTCCCCTACTAGGGTGCCATGGCGTTTTCCTGCCAGGCATAAAACTGTATAAAACTGTATATATTCTCTATCTGCAACTCTGAGCTCCCAGCACTCCCCTCCACTCTCACTCTGAGGTCTGGAGGCCTGTCCCCCAGGAGTCCAGATTCTTGGGTGATTTCTCGAGGGGTGTGGACAGGGCCTAAACTGCAGCTGGTCAGTGCTGACTCTGGGGCACGGGAGTGAGGAGAGG
>CAUYPK010065837.1:0-10631 GCA_963574355.1 Loris lydekkerianus | reverse complement strand
GTTCGAGGCTGCTGTCAGTTGTGACGCTACAGAACTCTATCACGGGTGACATAGTGATATTCTGTCTAAAAAAAAAAAAAAAAAAAAAAAAAAGCTGATCCAGGAGAAAGGAGGCTGAGGAGTGCCCTGGGGGCTAAAGATCTATTTCTTGATCCATGCATGGGTCTGAGTTCAGCTGGTAAACATTCACTAACTATACACATGTAGTATACTCTCCTGTCTGAATGCAACTCTGGTGAAAAGTTGTCTATGTGTCTCTTATCTTTGCTGCCCCCACCTTTGACCAGGCCACCATCCTTTCTCCCTGGAGATGTTCACTCTGGGGGCCCCATGTTCACTCTCACCCCCAACCAAAGCCTGTCCTCTCCTCAGAAGCCAGAGGACACCTGTGAGCACCTAAATCTAGTTCCATCCACCCTCTGCCCATAGCCTTCTCTGGCTCCCACTGCCCTTGGGAAAAAGCCCAAGTCCTCCCCACAGTCCACAAGGCCCTCTACCACCTGCCCTGTCATCTTCCTATCCTCCCCTCCTCCCTCTCTGCTCCTGGATCATTCTCCAGCCACATGGGACTATCCTTGCTATTCCTCCTGCCTCAGGGTCTTTGCACAGGCTATATGCTCTGCCTGGAACATTCTTCCCCAGGCACCCATCTAACTCCTCCCTCATCTCCTTTGTAGGGTCCCTAAGATGCTACTCAGCTAAGGAGGACCTTGTTGCCATCCTACTAAAACCCCACCACCCAGCCCTCCTCATCCTTGGGTTTCACCCCCCCCCCCCCCCCCCACTACTCTTGTTACATTCTCTCTTGCCGGGTTTCATGTATTTACCTTTTTTGGCAGTCTAACCTATGGGCAGGAATAAGGCCCTGGCTTAGTGCCTGACACACAGTAAGCAACCAACAAATGTCTGTCAGATGAACAAACAGATGTCAAAGTGGCTCACAGAGCCTCCCAGATCTATCCCCCAGACACACATTTGGAGGGTCACCACTCTAGGGCCACAGTGGAGGGAAGATCAGGCAGCCCCCACCACCCAGCCCCACCCTCTCTGGCTGGCTGCGTTAGAGCCAAGAATAACAAAAAGAACAAAGAACATTTAATGAGTCTGTGTTGAGGAAGTTCTTGGTGCATCATTTTGTGGAAGCCTCATGTAGCCCATTTTACATATGAGGAAACTGAAGCTCAGATGGGGAATGACCACCCCAAAATACACAGGGTGGGAGGGCAGAGAAGGGATCTGAGCTCCTGTATATTTTTTATTTTTATTTTTTTTGAAGTTTCTGGCCAGGGCTGGGTTTGAAACCGCCACCTCTGGCATATGGAGAGCCACAGGCGCTACCCTGAGCTTCTGTATATTTGCAGGCTGGCTCTCCCCGCCTAACTGTGCCCTCCAAGCAAGCAATGACTTGTCTAAGGCCAACTGCTTGGGAAGTAGCAGGTCTTCTGGGTCTAGGGTCTAAGCTTTGCTTCTCCCAACTCACACCCTCAACTGCTGTCCTCCCTGACCCCTCAGCATATGGCTGGAGGGTCACATGTGGGACACATGTAAATATTGTTATTCCCATGAAACAGTTGGGGACACTCAACCCAAAGTGTCCAAGTCCCTAGCCCAAGGTCACCCAATGAGAATGGTGGAGGCTAGAGTAGGATAAAGGCCAACTACCACTGCCCAGGTGAACAACTGGAAGGCTCTGTTGCCCAGGAAGAGTGCCCAATGAAGAGAGGTAGGCAGTGAGCCAGCAGCTGGGCTCACCTCACACATAGGCTGAGCATGAACGTGGCATTGTTGAGGACACAGAAAACAATCTGTTGTCTTAGGGGAAGAAAAGGCCCTTTAGGACACAGCTCCCAGGATTTCCACAGAAGTTGGTGGCTTCACTGGCCAGGAAATGGCCTCCTAGACACACCACTTGGCTTGCAGAGCAGGCAAGTCCACTTGGCAAAAACAAAGAGCTGGCAGCTCTCAGAGTTCTGGGTGCTCTCATCTGCCCCATGATAGTGTGATGCCCCTGGGGCCCAGACCCTGGCACTCAAGCAGACTGAGTGGCCATGCAGAGGCTATGTCCTCAGTTCAGGCAGCCCCAGGGCCCTATCACTCCTCTGAACTGGCACTGTCATTGCCTCAGCCATTCTCTGATGAGAGGTGTTCAGAACTGGGCTACATAAGAGGTCCCCATTCTAAACAGAGAAGATGGCATGTCTGGGTCCCCAAATAGCAACTGAACAATAGGCCTGGTGCAGCCCTGCCCAAGCTAGAGGGCTGGGAGCGGCCCTATTCCCAGGACCAGCAGTCACTCCTTGACGAGGGGTGGATACAACCTAGAAGACAGGGCCTGGAGCCCCTGCAGCCAGTTTCCCACATGAGCTATGTCCCTATGTCCCTTGGGGTCATGGGCTCCAGGGAAGGGCCTAGGAGAGCCTCAGTGGCCCTTGGGGACACAGCTGCTCCCATGTGGACTCACAGCCCAGTGTCCATCTGAGGAAAACTCAGGGATACCCCTGGGGTTCATTGCACAGGCTGGGAAAATGGCCCATGGCTGAAAGGATAAAATGTTAGCAAGATAAAATATGAGGATCTATAATTAGGTACAAATAAATAATCTCTTTCCCAGGGGAGGTAGAGACTGTTCAGGGAGAAAAACAAATGTTGCATTAGGGCTTATCCAGAGGATCTGCTGGCCTTGGCCACTGAGGTCAAGGGAGCCAACGAGTGATGTGGCTGCTGAAAAATCAAGGCAGTGGCAAGAGGGTGGCACAGAGGGCAGCCAGTATCCTAAGCAATGTGGTGTGGCATATCCCTGTCAATAAAACCAAGGGACAGGGAGAATGGCAGAGCAGTGGGGCCAGATAGGGTAGGGCAGGAGGATCCCTGTCCTCTCGACTCCCAGGGGGGCTCTCCAGGTGGCAAGGATGGAGATCCACATGGTGACAAAGTTGGCCCTTGTCAACACTTCTGGTACAGTCGTGACTTGGACACCTCTTCAAGGCCAGCCTGTTGTCCTTGTTGGGGGAGGGTGGAAGGGCCCAGGGAAGACGCCCTGCAGGCCTCAGGAGGCTCCCAGATGCACAGACTCACAGATGCAGTGCATTTGTGCCCTTGCACTTGCATTTCCATTAGCCCACCACATCTATGGCAAGCAATATGACACCAGGGAACTGCCTGCTATTTCCCTCTCCCCCTCCCTTCTTTTTTTTGAGACAGAGTCTCACTATGTCGCCCTTAGTAGAGTGCTGTAGTGTCACAGCTCACAGCAACCTCAAACTTTTGGGCTTAAGCGATTCTCTTGCCTCAACCTCCCGAGTAGCTGGGACTACAGGTGCCCACCACAACACCCAGCTATTTTTTTGTTGCAATTTGGCTGGGGCCAGGTTTAAACCCACCACCCTTGGTATATGGGGCCTGTGCCCTACCCACTGAGCCACGGGCACCACCCCCAGTTATTGTTGTTGCCTTCGTCGTTGTTGTTTAGCAGGCCCAGGCTGGGTTCAAACCCACCAGCCCCAGTGCATGTGGCCAGCACCCTAACCACTGAGCTATGAGCGCCAAGCCCCTTCCTTCCTTTTTAATTTGCCAGACCTATAGGGAGTGCCCTTTTCCTATTTAACAGTGAAAATCTAAGTGGATTTAAAAACAAATTTCTTTTTGAGACAGAGTCTCACTTTGTCACACTTGGTAGAGTGTCATGGTGTCAGCTCACAGCAACCTCCAACTCTTGGGCTCCAATAATTTTCTACCCTAAGCCTCTTGAGTAGCTGGGACTATTGGCTTCCACCACAATGCCCAGCTATTTTTAGAGACGGGGTCTCACTCTTGCTCAGGCTGGTCTTGAACCCATGAGCTCAGGAAATCCACCTACCTCAGCCTCCTACAGTGCTAGGATTACAAGGGTGAGCCACCACGCCAGGCCTTTTAAAGACAAATATTAAAAGAAAAGAGGGGCGGGGCAGTGCCTGTGGCTCAGTGAGTAGGGCACCAGCCCCACATACCGAGGGTGGTGGGTTCAAAGCTGGCCCCGCTGAACTGCAACCAAAAAATAGCCGGGCGTTGTGGCAGGCACCTGTAGTCCCAGCTACTCGGGAGGCTGAGGCAAGGGAATCGCCTGGGCCCAGGAGTTGGAGGTTGCAGTAAGCTGTGACATCACGGCACTCTACCAAGGGTGACAAAGTGAAACTCTGTCTCTAAAACAAAAAAGAAAAGAGGGGCGTCCTTCAACGAGGTCTAAATTATGAAGGTCAGACATCAGCTGACCAGCTGGGGAAATGCTGACCTTGTGGGTTAGACTTTTCCTACCAACCAGCTTGAGAAGGTCAGCAGGGCACGTGCTCAACTCAAGGAAAGGAGGCCAATGGGAGAGGGCAGGCACCCCCTTCATGCCAGCTGCCCCATAAGCTAGATCAGTGTTTCCAGGAAGTGGACTCTGGAAACGAGTCCAGGGAACTACATGGCTTCACTGCTGCCCCTGACCCAGTAACGGTACTTCTGGGAACACACTTCAAGGAAATAACCCTAAGGTGCAAAAGGATAACTCAGGGAAACTTGGAGCTGGGGTATTTATAATAGCAAAAGATTGAAAATAACAAGCAGGGAATAACCACAGAATCCTGGATGTGGCACTTGGGGAGAAGTGCCTTCTGCCCTGGTAGTCCCACCTATGGGCAGGTGCTCAGACACAACCTAGGAGGAGCTACCCCAGGGTGGAGTGACTGGAGATGGCACTGGGTGCAACACGACCAGAATCTGCTCCCCCTGTCACCAGAGGGGACTGTTTGAATTCAGTCCCAAAACTCTTATACAGCTTTCCTTGGCTGCTAGGGTGGGATCTTGGAACTGACACCTGCCAACCACCCAGCCTCACCTGTGTTGACATTATAAACCTGCTTGTGGTAGCCAGAGTCCACAGTGCAGTGGGACAACTCTAAGCCTTTGCAAAGCCCTCTCCCTCTGCCTGGAAGCCTTTTGCCACATGGATAACCCAGGGAGAGAGACTTTTGCTCCACTCTCCACAACTCCAAGATGCTCAAGGGTCAAGCAAGACCAGCTCTGAATACAGAGCACACTCTCAGAGATGGCCAGCTCTCCCAATGAAGTGAAGACACCAACAGCTAGGATAGGAGGTAGGCCCTCACAATGCAGGGCAAAGGATGGGGGCATAGGCCCAGGGGTTAGCTCTCAAGGGCTGCTATCGTCGGGCAGGGAGCCCAGCATGGACTGTACAAGGTCTGGCACAAGGCCAGCTTGGCACAGAAAGTACTGTGAAGCCAGTGACCCCTAAATCGGCCCACCTCAGAAACAATGGACTCCAGCAACGTGAAGGGAGTAAGTATACCCAGCTCGAGGGGCAGGATGAAGGAGCTTCCCAGCTAGCCCCAAACCTGTAAAGGCCTGATCTGCCTAGCCCTTACTTAATGATCCTAGAGCCCTCAGTCCCTTGGGTGGGAAAGACCACCAACAAGATGGCTGGAGCCCCATACATGTTTTGCGGGGAAATAGTTTGACAACTCCAAGTCCCAGATCTTGGCAGCAAGGCTCCCAATACCTACGCCCAAAGTGATAAGGCTCACAGCTGGCCTGGGTTCTTAACTATGTCCTTGTTTCTCTGGGCCTCAAAATCCTACTCTGTAAAAAAAGAGGCTGGATAATATCGACCTTCCAGGGGTGTGGCGAGGATTTAATAAGTTCTTGCGGGTAAAGTGCTTAGAAAAGTGCAGGTACTGAGTTATTGCCTTTAAGAGTCCTAGGAGTTAAAAGACAGAATTGTTGCTGCTCACACAGGTGCCCCTCCACGCAATTCCGGGTCTGCACTCAAATCCAAGAGATCCCCCCTGCAAACACACCCCATTCCCCCACCTTGACCCCACCCCTACTGTGGGCCCGCCCCCAAGGGTCCGCCTCCAGGCGAGCAGCACCCAATCCGGCCGGGCTTTGCGAAAGCCCCCGCCCCCAACCTTCCAGGTTCAACCCACTGATTGGACACGCCTATCCGCTTTGGCTCCGCCCCCACGCCGAATAGCTCTTTCCACCCAGTCGGACCCGCCAAATCCAGGAAAGCCTTGCACTTCTCGAGGCCCCGCCCCTAACGGCCTCGCCCACCGCCCCCGGCCCCACCCACTCTGGGCCCCGGCCCCGCCCCGGCGCATCCTAGGCCCCCAAGCCTTTCTGTTCCATCAGCTCCGCATGGCCGCACACTCTGGGCTAAAGCTGAAGAAACCCGGCCTGCCCCGATCTTCCTGACCTATCAGGCCCTAAGCTCCGGGCCCGGACTAGGCTTAGCGGCCTGGAGCACGGCCTCAGCCCGCTATCTCGCAGCCGCGCCCTCGCCCATCTATGTGCCACCGCCCGCACCTTTGAATAGGTAGTCATATTCGTCGTCCCGGGTCCCCATTGTCCTGGCGCTTCCGGCGGGATCGGCGACTCCGCAGCCCCACCACAAATACCCGACGGGGGCGGAGTCGACGCCGCGCAGAGCGGCGGTTGTATGGCCAATTAGCGGCGGGCGGTGTACGGACTGGCATCCAAAGCAGCCAATCAGTGGTGGAAGCAGAGCCCCGGGGTGGGTGCTGCCTGGAATCCACCCTTCTCGCTCTCGGAGTCCCGAAGAAAGGCGGAAGGAATGCGGGTCTTTCTGAAGTGACGGGAGCGCCAACCTATCACAGGAGAGCTCAGGAAGGCGGGGCGGAAGACTGGAGGAAAGAAACAGATTGACGAAGCAAGGAGCCAATGAAAGGCTTGATTCGTACCCGACCCAACTACCAGAGGACCTGTCGGAGAAGGGAAATGAATTTGCGTCCAGGTGATGGTTACGCTGCTCAACGTTCCAATGACGTAATTGCGCCCAGCGCCGGCCTCTCCCCCTAGCCCTTAGTTGACCGTTTCCGGGGTCCTCATGGGGCGACTCTTCTCTTGGTTGTGGTTTCCGTTCTTTACGTTGGTAACACATTTGTCACTACGTTACCCCAATGTGCCTTAGCTTCCTCCTCTCTAGACAGGGAAGGAATCCACCTCAAGGAATTATTTGAGACCAACTAGATCATTTACTTAAACACACCGAATCAGTTGGCCACTTGCTGCCATGAAGTCTTTGTGTATCAAATATTGATAAATCCTTACTGGGCACCAAGCGCTCTCCAGCATGACGTCTGGCCCTGCTTTGTTCCTGTACCCTGTTTTATTTCTCCTGTGCATAGGATTTATCCCTACCTGACATTAAAGTTTGTGTTTATTTTATATATTTTACGTATACAACATGATATGTTTTATTTTTGTCATTGTTTTTTAGAGGCAGAGTCTTCTTTTCTTGCCCATGGTGGATGGAGTGCAGTAGCGTAATCGTACATCACTGCAGCTTCCAACTTCTGGGCTCAAAGCCATCCTCCAGCCTCAGTCTCCCAAGTAGCTAGGACCGCAGGTATGTGCCACCACATCTGGCTAATTTTTCTGTTTTTGTAGAGATGGGGGTCTTGCTTTGTTGCCCAGGCTAGAGTGCAGTGGTGTCATCATAGTGCTTTGCAACCTCCAATTCCTGAGCTCAAGACATCTTCCTGCCTCAGCTTTCTGAGTAGCTGGGACCACAGATCTGTGCTACCATGCTGGCTAATTGATTGATTGTACAGACGGGGTTTCACTATGTTGTCCAGGCTATTCCCAGAGGTCAGGCCTCACGTGATCTTCCCACATCCATATACATTTTATTTTTATTTATTTATTTTTTTTAATTTCAACTTGCTTGTACATTCTTCGTTTGAAGTACTCTTTTTTGTTGTTCATTTTCTTCTTCCTCTGGCGATGCTTGGCTGTTTTTGATGTTAGTAGAGACGGGGTCTTACTCTGACTCATTGCTGGTCATACTGGTTTTGAACTTCTGAGCTCAGGCAATCCACCCGCCTCGGCTTCCCACAGCACTGGGACTACAGGCGTGAGCTACCACGCCCGGCCACCATATACATTTTCAACTCTTCCCACATCCACTCTTCCTTCTGTGTCTCCATCCTTCCCTCCCAGCTATCAAAATCAGAGATAATGACTCTCTTCACTCATTTTCTCATCTTCTCTCTGCCTCCCTCCTTTTATCTCCCACAATTGCCTCATTCTGTCCTTCCTCCCTCTTAAAATTTTTTTCCAAAGCCACCTCCACCATAGAGACTTCCTTGCTCTTGTCTCAGTCGCCAGACCTCCCCTTAATATCTCTAATGTGACTCACAGTGGTATTAATAATAGTATTTGTAATGATGGAGTATATGCATTGTGTGCTGAGAGCTAGGCACTGTGCTGAGTGTTAATGCCATGTTAACTTCCTACAACAAAATGAGGACAGGAAGGGGTGGGAGGCTGGAGGGGTGGGATATCAAAACCATTCCTGTTGTCCAGATGCAAAAACTAAGTCCACAGAGTTTGAGTGTTCCCTGTCCCTCTGGAGAGGGATGTGATTCAGAACCCCAGCGTTGGCCTCCGGAGTGGCTGGGACTACAGGCATTCACCACTATGTCTGGTCAATTTTTTAAAAACTTTTTTGTCATCACAAGGTCTTGCTATATTGCCCAGGTTGGTCTCAAACTCCTGGCTTCAAATGATCCTCCTACCTTGGCCCGCCACAAAGTGCTTGGATTAAAGGTGTAAGCCACTGTGCCCTGCTAGGTTTTCCTTCTGTTGTTCCTTAGGGCAGAAGGGCAGGAAAAGATGGGCAGATGGGGTCAAGATGGTTGCAGGGAAAGAGACAGTCTTGAAGAGAAGAGCCTGGAATGAAGAAGACATAGCTAGAGGACCCTCACCCCTGTAAGGCTGATTCCCTACCAGCTTTAGCCACAGTGGGTTCAGGTGAGACTCTCCAAATCTACCCAGTACAGAACACCCCCAAACAAAGAAGCTGGACAGGGTCTGGCCTCGAGGCTCCTTGGCCTGGTAGCTATAGGATCTACTTCTACAATGCTAAGGAGTTTGCCACCCATACACAGCCAGGGCCCTGGGGAAACCACTGTATTCTCAGCACCTGCTGGGAAGAGTCATGAGACTGAGCAATCATGGGGGTTTTCCTGTAGTACAAGAAAGTCCCAACCACTTCCCCAAGCCCTTTAGAGAGGGCTTCTGGGACAAAGATAGGTAAACATAGCACCTGGGCCTCAGAACATGAGCAGATACTGTTTTTCCCAAATACATGTCTTAAAGAACATGCCTTTTTTTTTTTTTTTTTTAAGAGACAGAGTCTCACTTTATTGCCCTTGGTAGAGTGTCATGGCATCAAAGCTCACAGCAACCTCAACTCCTGGGCTTAGGTGATTCTCTTGCCTCAGCCTCCCGAATAGCTGGGACTACAGGCACCCTCCACAACACCCAGCTATTTTTTTGTTGCAGTTTGGCTGGGGTCAGGTTCGAACCCCCCACCCTTGGTATGTGGGGCTGATGCCCTACCCATTGAGCCACAGGCTCCGCCCAAGAACATGCCATTATTAATGACAAACTTCTCAGGGCTTGGGAAGCCTATCATGGGTCATAGGGGTGATCATTTTAGGTGGTGCATGAAATTACATGGTAGCATGGATTGGGACAGTCCTCTTGAGACTCTTTCTTATTCATCTCTCCACTTTAACACTTTTCAGCTCTCATATCACCCCCCATTTTTTTAATTTTAAAAAATGGGGGGACTTCCTCATTCTGTTGCTTGGGCTGGTCTAGAACCTTTGGCCTCAAGCAATCCTCTCATCCTCCAGCCTCCCAGAGCACTGGGATTCCTGGCATGAGCCACCATGCCAGTACTTCCCTCTTTAACACTTTTCAACTCTGATCTCCCTTTCTAACAAATCACAGATGCAGGCTTAGAGCCTTCAGAAAGGAACAGGGTATGGCTGGCTTGAATACCCTCCCACCCCCGTTTTGTTGTGAAAAAATTTGAAACATTCAGAAAAATGGAAACAATCATGCAGAGAACACCCACAGCCCCACCACCTAGATGCTACCATTAACATTTTGCTTTTTATCACATATCCATCCCTCTATCTGCCCATTGATCATCTTATTTTTGGATGCCTCTCAAAGAAAATTACAGACAGGAGTCCACTTCACCACAGATACTTCAGCATGCATGGTATTAACTAGAGATTAATACTGTATAAGGCTCTTTTTGTAGTTTCTTTGATTTTTTTTTTTTTTTTTTTTTTTTTTTAGACAGTCTTGTTCCATCCCCAGGCTGGCGTGCAGTGGCATTATCATAGCTTACTGCAGCCTCAAACTCCTGGGCTCAAGCAATCTTCCTGTCCCAGCCTCCTGAGTAGCTGGGGCTCCCACCACCATGCACTGCTAGTTTTTTCTATTTTTTGTAGAAAGGAGGAAAGTCTCACTGTTGCTCAAGTTGCTCTCAAACTCCTGGGTCTCCCAAAAGGCTTAGAGGCTTCAGCCACCTCACTCTGCCCTGTTCATTTTCTTTTAAGATAAATTTACCTACAAAAGGCCGGGCGTGGTGGCGCATGCCTGTAGTCCCAGCGCTGTGGAAGTCCGAGGCGGGTGGATTACCTGAGCTCAGAGGTTCGAGACCAATAACAACAATGAGCCAGAGTAAGACCCCGTCTCTACTAACGTCAATAACAGCCAGACGTTGTGGTGGGCGTCGTGTAATCCCAGCTACTGGGAAGACAAGGGGACAG
>CAUYPK010065836.1:0-29703 GCA_963574355.1 Loris lydekkerianus | reverse complement strand
GCTCTAGCAGTCTCTGGCCAGGAGAAGGGCTCTGTGCAGAGGCAGGTAGGGCTCCAGAGGGCACGCAGCTACCAGAGTCCCTGGACAGATGGATGAGCTAATGTGGAGCCTGAGAGGACACAGGAGGGGGGGCGCAGGGTTGCGTGGTTCCTGCAGCTCCTGGTTAGGGAATGTGGAGCCCCAGTGGGTGCAGGTCACGGGTCGGGGGTCGCTGCACACCTCTTATGGAGGCCTGGGTGGTTCGTAGCCCCGGAGTTTGTGTTTGCTATGAGCTGTGATGTCAGGGCACTCTACCCAAGGCAACAGCCCAGGGCTCCAGTGGAACCTGGGGCTTTCATCTTTTGGTCATGGTGACCTCTGTGTGTGTGTGGGCTTTCATGATGTTCAGTCTTGTAAGCTTTTCTGAGTCTTTGATTTCTACCACCAGGAGCTCTAGTTTCTTGGTCTCATCTAAGCAGTACTGACAAGTCATGATTGTTGGAATATCGTTTTCTTAACTTACTGCAGATGGAGAGGGAGGAGGGAGCACCCACTCAGGTCATAGTGAATGTGTGCATGAGCTGTGAGGACCGGTGAACACAAACTATAAATAATGCAGCTACCTCTGCCCTTGAGTTTGGAGCTCGTGTAGAATTTGCTGCATCACAGAACTTACTGGTGTTCAGTGCAGACCTGTGTGATGGGAGGATTCAGATTCCTGCTTTTAGTTTAGCCCATAATTTGTACACTTGATTTCAAAGTGCCATTGAGAATGGCCTTTTATCTCATGAAATGTTGTAAATGTCTCTTCAGATTTCCAAGGGAAATACAGTTTCATTTACTTTAATTAACAAAATGCCCACATCATTTAGGTGAAGTCATGTGGAGTGAACTTGTCATTAAGTCACATTGGGATAAAATTTGTTCATATTTAGTTAATAATTTCCAGGCTGAATGGTTTAGCAGTGTACCCCATGCTGGAATTCTAGAGTGAAAGTGGGTATTCATGCACTCAGTGACGACATGGGGAGGGGAGGTATCATTCTCTCAAGGTGAAAGGATAGTCTGGAAGCTCAGTCAGATGGAATTAATAGGAAAAGGATGGGAAAGAGATTTCCTTGGATTGGTAGCGAATGCCTGGGATTTAACTAGTAAATAGAAAAGTTAAGGCTGAGGGTACTATTGGTGAGATAGAATGCCAAGATTGATTAGCAATGTCTGCCATGGGTTGAGGAGGGGAGGAAATAGTATCCATATATATGTACCATCCCTTCTCCAGGAGAAAGTTGTTTAGAAAAACAGAGCCTTAAAACTGACACTAGTGGTCCTAGAAGTGAGAGAGAATTGGACACGATCCATCCTGACTGGACATACTGGAGGAAAAATTTTGATTTGAACATTGGTAGGCTCCAGAAAAAACTGGCTTCTCCATCCTTCATTATTTCCTAAGAGGATGAGCTGAGAGCATTGTTTGAGAGTGAAAGCAAATGAGGTTTTCAGGCAGAGGAGTGACCAGAGAAAAGCAAATGTCTCCTGGGCGATGGATAGTAGAACCATTAAAGAAATTGCTTTGTGGAACCACGTCACAAACTGACTTCCCTTGGAATTTATTCTTCCAGAGCCATGTCATAGGAAGAGTTCACCCAACTCTGGAGGTATCCAAATGCTGACTGCCACGATTTACTTAAAGAACCTTGGATGGGCCATTTGAACTTTCTGAGTCTTCTTTTTTCATGTGTGTAAATTAAGACTAAAAATACAAAACCCACTTAACTCACAAGATTTTGCTAAGAGTGAAATATTAATGCTTCTTCTATGGAATCAGCATGTGTGGCTGAGACTAGTGCAGTATCAGGCACATAACACCTGTTCAAGAATATGAATTCATTGCAATTTTTTTTTTTACATTTAATTTTCAATTAAATCACAACTCTATACTTTTGTGGGGTACAATATGATGACTTGATATACAATGTGGAATGCTTTTGTCCCACACTTTGTTTTGTCTTTTACCTTTAAAATGTTTGCCTGGGCACTTAGTAAGTGTTAAATAAACACTTCTGAGATGAATGAGAAGAAAAGAATATGAATTAGGAAAGAAATTATCCATTTAAATTCAGACTGCCCTTGTGTTGGTCCCCTATTTTCCAACTACCCCTTAAGGTTCTGGAATCCTCCTTCCATGATGTCTCTAGAAAAAAGCTCCAGATTTTGGTAATTTTGATCATTTTATCACCCCTGTGAATTTAAAAGGCTCTGCAGGAAAAAGTATATGGTGGTTTCAGGCTCATGGCAAGGAGATAACGTGGCTGGGCCATGTTCATTATTGAAACCCCTTCTTTGTGAACATCCTGGATGCTGGAGTTCTATCTTGGTTTTTTCAGATGGGAGAGGGACAAAGGGATTCTCCTTGCCAAACAAGGTCTTTATGAAGCTTCAAGTTGAGAATCACTGCCAGATACTTTCTGACCACCTTGTTGTTTCAGGAGCTGAGTTCTGCATCTTAATGTTAAAGGTTTTGTGTCACTCGATCCATACAGTCTCGGGCGGAATGAGTTTTCCTTTGGGCAGGAAAGATCTGGGGAGTTATCGGGGCAGTCCTTACTCAAGTAGCTCTATTAGCAAAGTCAACCTATACACTTGTGGATATGTCTGCGCTTACAGTAGCAGTGAATAGGTAAAGAATTCAAGGGTTCCTACTTCTGTTTTTACCACTCTCCATTCTGATTGAATAGAGTCAGGCTTCTGTGTAGTAAAGCATATACGTTGTAGATTTTTCTACTATTTCTGTGCCCAAGGTAAACGGATCACCACCCTGTTCTTGGCCTTAACTCTGCAGACAACAGGTCTGCCAGGGTATTTTTCCTCATTTTGGAATTTAAATGGCTGACATCCTTTCTTTCTTATTTTTCCTGCATGGTGATTAGAGTGGATCCAGCCTCTGCTTCCTGCTTCTTCCTTGCAAACTGAGTAGGGCTGGAAGTCCCTGTCCAGAGTCCAGCATTCACTGGGCTTCAGTGTGCCGGAGTATCTGGCCATCTTGCCTCTGGGAAAGAAAGTCTCTGCTCTCTGGTCTCTGTGCAAGCACCGGGCCCTGGGGCCCTGGGGGCATTTCCTCGTGGGCAATCAAGCGAGAAGCTAGAGCCGATTTTCTGCTTTCTGGCAGCAGCCTTTGCTTTCCTGCCCCCTCTGGGGAAATCAGCTTGCTGGCACGGACAGAGGGAAAATAAACAAGTCTAACCTGAAATATGCATTAGAGTTTAGCTATTTTTGGAGATTTCCAAGATTGAAAATGGCTGAAGGCTGACCAGACCATCTGCCCTGAATTAACTTTCTGAGTTTCTGTGGGGAGAACAAGGAGCCTGGGCATGTCAGAACACTTAGCTGAGATTGGCATTGATTTGTGGATGTGGGCGAAAGAATTATGGCCATGAAGAGTCCCTTCCTCTTAGAGACGAGCTCAGACGTGAGGTGCAGAAGGAGCTGTGTTGGAATGGGTACGTGGCTTTGGAATTCAAGGCGGGAACCAGGGCCTTACCCGCTCCAAGGCTGTTCTCTTTCGCCCCTGTTAATGTTGTAAGTTCGGGCATACAGAGAGGGGAATGGACACACCCACTTAATGGGCACAGCGTTTCCTTCTGGAGTAATCATGATGTCTTGAAACTAGTTAGTAATGTACTAACTGCCATTGAAATGCTCACTTTAAAATGGTTTAAAAAAAAAAAAAAAGAAAAGAAGAAAGGAGGACATGACAGGCCCATCAGTGGTCCTCACATGCTGCCTTCACATTTGAATCACCTGGGAACATTAAAAATACTGACACCAGGGACCAGGCCCAGAGATTCCACTTTGATCAGCAAATTTTTATAAGCTTGTTAGCAGATTCTAACATGCGGCAAGGTTAAAAAATCACTGAATAGCCCTAAGTTTTTGCCAGCTCTATGCATCCCTGTTTATGGAGAATTTAAGTCAATTCATTTCTTCCCCCATGGTGTTTGTAATCTTTTTTGCTAACTGTGGAGTAATCTGTTCCCTTGGTTTTCCAGCTTCTTGAGGGAGCCCAAATTTCCTTGGCTTGCAGCCCCTTCCCCCATCTTGAAAGTCATCCATGGGTGGTCAAGTCCATCTCACATAGCATCTCTCTGACCTTTTCTCTTTTGTCCCTCTTTATTTATTTATTTATTTATTTATTTATTTATTTTTTGTCCCTCTTTCACATTTAAGGACCCTGGTGATTTCAGTGAGCCCACCACAATCCGAATAATCTGTCTTTTTTTTTTTTTTCAGAGAGAGTCTCACTATGTCACCCTCAGTAGAGTGCTATGACATCATAGCTCACAGCAACCTCAAACTCTTGGGCTCAAACGATTCTCTTGCCTCACCCTCCCATGTAGCCAGGACTATAGCACCCACCACAACACCTGGCTATATTTAGAGATGAGGTCTGACTCTGGCTCAGGTGGGTCTCAAACCTGTGAGCTCAAGCAATCCACCCACCTTAGCCTCCCAGAGTGCTGGGATTACAAGTGTGAGCCACTGTGCCTGGTCTTAATCTCTCTTTTAAAGTCAGTTGATTAGCAACCTTAATTCCATCTGAATCCCCATGGCCATGTAATGCAATGTATTCACAGGTTCTGGGTGTTACAATGTGGATATCTTTGGGAGGTCACTACTCAGCCTACCATACTATTAATATCTAATGCTCTAGAAGAAAGCACCACAAAACAAATGTAACCCAGAGAGGAGGAGTGGCAGGTGAGAACAGCTGGTGGAGGGAGGTGGCGCTAAGAGGAGAGGCTTCCTGGTACAGACTGCCTGGCTTTGAATCCTCCCATCGTGACCTTGGACATACAGCTCTGAGCCTCAGTTTCTTCTCCTGTAAATGGGGGAAATGCAGACTGCTCCCCTCACATAGTTATGGTGAGGATTAGAAAAGATAATGTGTGTGAAGGTTTGGCAGATAGTAAGCCCTCAAATGTCAGTTACCATTTGGAAGCTAAAAATGCCTTTGCATTATGGTATAAATGTGTTCTACGTTTGAAAATAGCTCTAAATTCCATTTTTGTCAAGAAGCATTCTGTTCACCGTTCCTTTATGTGATGGCTCCTCAGAGTTGGGTGGTCAGCACACGCTCTGTGTAAGGAAGACCTACCTATTCAGGGGGGCTGACAGGAGGCTAGGTGACCCAAAGAGTCTCCTGTCATATGCTAGCAGACTCGGAGTCTTGACATCCAAAAGCATGTTGTGAGACTATAAGCCTAATAGAAATACTCTTGTCATCCTGAGTGCAATGAAATTAGCTAGTCCTGATATATTTCAAGAAAATTTCCTGGAATTCCCACGGTATATGGGAATCTATTTGGACCATTCTAATGATGCTTGTGTACTGTTTAAAATAGCCTGCTAAAATAGGCACCCCCCTTTAAAAGTCACAGAGATAGGAGATTCATTATATTTTAAGTAAAAAAAAATTTTTTTAAAAATAGGTAATACATGCACACGGTACAGAATTTAGAAGGCTATCAGCCTCAACCACACAGTTTCACTCTTCAGAGCCAACTATTGTGTTGGTTTCTTCTGTATCCTTTCGGAAATTTATGCACTCAGGGTCTATGCACTTGAGTCCATCCCAAAGGTAAGTAGTTCATGGTTTTCACCACCTTGCATCTCCCCTGCCCCCTCTAATCATATATCTTGGATACTGCTCTGTATTTCTGCAAAGAGTGGTGTTCCATTGATGGACGCACCATGATCTATTTTACCAATCTCTTATCTATAGCTTAGAGGTTCTCCTCACTGTTTTACATTTACACTGCTGAAATAACCTTTGGATACTCGGCATTTCACACAAGTTCAACAGCTACAGGATAACTTTTCCCAGTAGAACTGCTGGGTCACGTAGTGTGCATATTTTTAATTTTAAAAGTCTGTGCCAAATTGCTCTTCAAAGAGATTTATCAATTTATGTTCTCACCAGCAATTTTGAGAGTAACTGTTTCCCCACAATCTTAATGCCAAAGTTTGTTACCAAACACTTTGATTTTTGCCAAATAGAAGTTAAAAATACATTGTTGATGTTTTCATCATCATTTATCTTATAATTAAGGGTGGGCGAACACAGCATGCTTAAATATTCTTTTCAAATAAAAAAAATTGGTCATTTTTCTATTGCAATTGTTGGTCTTTCTTTTATTGATCTATAGAATTTTTTTTTTCTTTTAGGAATGACCTCTCCCTTTGGTTTGCACTCTTTTATTTCCCCCCAGTCTTTTATATCTTTTAAAAGCTTCATTTGTGATTTAAATGGCAGAAATTGCTTATTTTGTTTAAACATACTCCCTTTATATATGGACTTGGAATTTTAAGTAGTTTCTAATGTTTTCTCTTCATTAAGGTTTTATAAAAAAAAGCTTCCAATCTTTTCTTTTAGTATTTTAATGGTTTAATTATTTTATGTTTAAATCTTTGATCCATCTGGAATTTGTTTTAGTGCGCTAAGGATTCAATTTTATGTCTTTCCAGATGGTTTCCCAGTTGTTACCCATTTATGGAGTAATCTGTCTTTCCCCTCCAGATATGAATACAATGCCATTATGTACTAATATCACTTTATATATGTAGATCTATTTTAGATTTATCTATTTTGTGATTTCCTACCTTTTCGAGTCTGATTTGGTTTTTGAAGATCTCTAATGATCTTTGTCCTAAATCTTCTAAGACATGAGGAAGGAAGTTCCTGCTCAGTTGATGGATTCTAGACTCTTTGAATGGTTTCTCTTTGAGACTGAATTCATGCTTGAGACAGTGACTAATTATAAAGAGGGATGTGGGGGTTAGAAAATTTCTTTGTACCATTAGTCACAATCTATGTTCTGTCGCAGGATTCAGAGGTTTCAAATTGCCACATTGGAGATTCAGAATGAAAAATGAAACACAAGTTGATTACTGTGTTACCTTGAACAGGACCAGTTCATGATATTAATAACCTGGACAATCATAAACTACCATCCAGGTGTAGCTAAGCAATTTGAATACGTTGCTTCACTACTCCTTACGGCAACTAAGTTTTCTATCCCCATATTATATAAGTAGGAAGTGGAGTGATACAAGATAGAGAAGGGATTTAGACCCAGCTGTAACCAGTTCTAAATTTAAGACTCTTACTCTGCAGTGCAGGACCTTTGGCACAGTAGAGCCGATGTAGACATATCTTGTTCTTCATTAATTCATTCCATAACCACTTTGGAGCGTTTGGTAATTGTGGACTGGAGTCAGAAAATTATATTCCTTCAGGGACAGGTAGGTAACATAAATGAGTGAAGTTGCTCAGGTGGGATATGGAGAAGGAAGTGTGGAGGACTTGCTCTTGGCGAGTGATGAACACATTTCCTGTCTCCAGCTGACCCATCTCATTGCTGCTGTAGGGTAGGGAGAGACTTCTGTTGCCCAATCTTGAGTTTCTTAAGAGACACCAGACATCCAGATTTTCATGTGAAATTTTCCAACTTTTAGACACTAGCAAGCTATAAAAGCAATCAATGTATGTTCTTTAAAACTTGAGCCTCAACGCTGAAAGTTTCCTTGTAGATAGTGCATTAAAGCAAATGGATATTTATTCAACTGAGTAGGACCCAGCAATGGAAAGGAAGGAATTCTTGATGCTTACACAAAACACAAATGAATCTCAGAGGCACAATGCTGAGCCGAAGAAGCCAGATGCAAAAGATTGGAAGTGGCAGGCATCCATTTATTTGAAGTTCTACAGCAACAAAAATTAACCTATGATGAGGACTTGACCAACTGGGAAGGGGATGAAGACATTTTCAGAGTGGTGGTGATATTCTATATCATGACGGGGGTTTGGGTTACAATTGATACGTACATTTGTCAAAACTCAGCAAATATATACTTAAAATGTATATATTTCAATCTATGTAAATTCTATACAAAAACATCTGTAAACAAATATTGAAGTTCAGTCGGTTGAAAATCATGCTGAATTATTTGGGAGGAAGTATGTGGATGTCTTCAATATACTTTGAAAGGAACCCAAAATAAGGTGGACTAATGAACGGGGAGAGGAAGGGACAGACGGTTCGATATGGGACACATCCAATTTAGTAAGATGTTAATGAGTCAATGTTGCCATGTGTTTGAAAATTTTTATAATAACATGTCGGGAAAAATTAGCAAGGCAAAAAAAAAAAAACCCAAATGATGTATGAGCTTAATGCATGTGTGCACACACACACCTGTGGATGAAGTCTGGCTTTCCTGGGCACTGATTTTCAAGAATGTTTGACTTTTGCTCTGTCCCATCCTACTTCCCCACCACCCCACTGCATGTGCCATCTCAGCAAGCTGACTATCAGGGGAACATCCCTGCAGCTCTAAGCTCTTTGTTCTTCCATTTACCTCACCTGGTGCTTGATAGATGGGGCATGGCTTAGTGAGTGGAGGATTGAGAAAATCCGTCACCTGATGACATCATTAACACTTCTCCGCCAGGATCTGTCTGAGGTAAAGGCGCAGCCTGGCCTCCTTCTCATTCATCAAGGGGAAAGACAAAAACCATTTTGGTGACATGGCTCCTTAGCCCCTTCTGCTAATCCATCTCACCACCTCGACAATGCTCTCTTTCCACGCGGCATTTAAATTCAGAGGGGACAAAGATTAGCCTAGAGCAGTCTCTTCATTAGAAGACAGGGTTGCTTCTAATGAAGCGCTGCTTTCTGTGTTGGTTGAGCACACACAACTTTCACTCCTTAGCAGCATTTCAGAGCCAGTGGCTGTGTTGATGCTGAATGCCCACCTGGTGCCCTTGGCTGTGCTTGGAATGACAGGGAATGTGACCAAGTGGTGCCAGAGTCTTGGAGGCACTGCCAGCACTGCAGGGAGAAGAGAACAGGAAAGAGTTTTCTCCCATAAACTTACCCTATAAAAATGGTACCTTTTCAATAATTTTAAGAGGCCATTTGTTATAATAATGAAGACTATGATGAATATAAATTAGACAAAGCAAGGGCCAGTCTTGTAAATATGTGATGAATGCATCAGAGGTCAAATCTGAAGACATTTAGAGATTGCAATAAATCAGCAATCACCTTTTTATGGGCTTTTCCCGAAGTAAGCTAAATTATTCATTGGAAGACTCACTCCCCCTCCCTCCTTGGAGGAGAATAATGATGTCATGCTTTTGACCTGTTTTGGCCAATGAAATGCAAACGGAAGTGACATGAGTCACTTCTGAGCAAAAGATTTAAGAGCCAAGTTCTCCTTTCCCTTTGCCAAAGTGATGTCCCAGATTGTGCCTGCTCCAGCAGCCTGGGTCCCAGGAGGAGGAGGGAGGAAGCAGAGCTCAAGCTAACCCAGAGAGACAAGCAGTCAGGAGAAACATGATTTGTTATTGTCAAGTAATTGTGCTTTGGGGGGGGTCACTTGTTATTGCTGCATAACCTGGTCTATCCTGACTCACTGATACATTCCTTGGGTACAAGGGAGCTATTTTGTCCACGTCTTTCAGACATGATCCTCTTGACCACCAAGACTTCTTCATGAAACTTCTACTGGTTTTAAGGTAATGAGAATTATAAAGTATCTTGGATAAAGAGAAAGATAGGGCAATTTAGGAGTGATGACATGTTAGGGTGGTGTTTGCTAAGGGAAGGGGACAAGAGGAGTTTCAGGATGGCTTTGAGGCACAAGACCTCATGGGGCAATACAGAGAAGTGGGCTAGCATTCCCACACCATGCTTGGGTCCTGGACCTGTCTGCTCCTGCTGCGCGGCCTTGAACACAGCTCCTGGCCTCTCTCATGCTTCCTCTGTTGGGAGCTAAGTCATACAGAAGAACCGGGCCTATAGTAAGTCTTGCCATCAGGGTGCGGGTTGCTCATCTCCTTTCCTTTCTCCTTTCTGCCCTTCTCTTCCCCACTGGCTTGAATAATGACAGGGAGGAAGGGTGGGAGATTATAGGTGCAGCATAAAGAACACAGGCTGGGCTGGGAGGCTGGGAGCTCTATCCTGTTCTGAGGAGGGGCCATGTGTTTGAAGTTTCTGGGAGACCCATTTGGATAGCAGCTTTGCCACTCAGTAGCTCTCTAACATTTTGGGGGAACATGACCCTAAGGGAAGTTGGGTGAATACATAGAGCTTGCCTCAAAGAAAATTTTTTTAAAAAAATTCATAAAATAGGACTGGGTGCAATGGCTCATGCCCTGTAATTCAAGCAGTCTAGGAGGTGGAGGTGGGTAGTTTACTTGAGCTTAGGAGTTCGAGACTAGCCTAAGCAAGAGGGAGACCACATCTCTACTAAAAGCAAAAAAAACCTCACTTGGTGTGGTGGTGCAGGCCTATAGTCCCAGCTACTCAGGAGGCTGAGGCAGGAGGATTGCTTGAACCCAGGAGTTTGAGGTTGCTGTGAGCTAGGATGACAGCATGGCACTCTATCCAGGAGTACAGAGTGAGACTCTGTCTCAAAAAACAAAAAATTCATAAAATAAAATAATTAGAATTATTGGCAAAAGTATTAAAAATCACAAATTGACGATAGAATAACATGTACACTTCTTTAGTAGTGCCTTGAATAACTGGAACTATTGATTGGTCCAATCACTATTAACATTTCTAAGTTGTCTAAGCATGAATAATATTTTGCAATGTCTACAATAATTATGTGATGGCAAAATAACTGTGATTTCTTTGGGTGATAAAGTCATAATAAAGTAAGTAGCACTGTGCTGGGTTGTCTATATTCAGTTGAAGGAAAGGAAAACTTTCAGCTAGAGGTTACTGAAAATCTTCCTTTAATTTTTTCCCAGTGAAATTTACGGACTCCTTCCATATGCCTGGGACCCTTTGGGGGGACTGCACACCCCAGATGAAGAACCTCAGCACTGGCCGGATTTTCTTGAGGAAATCACATCCTTTCTCTGGGCCTCAATATCCTTCTTTGGAAAATGGGTTACCCCGATGTTTTTTTTTTTTTTGAGACAGAGTCTCACTATGTTGCTCTCGGTAGAGTACTGTGGCATCACAGCTCACAGCAACCTCAAACTCCTGGGCTTAAGCGATTCTCTTGCCTCAGTCTCCCAAGTAGCTGGGACTACAGGTGCCTGCCACAACGCCTGGCTATTTTCTTTGTTGCAGTTGTCATTGTTGTTTGGCAGGCCTGGGCTGGATTCGAACCCACCAACTCTGTGTATGTGGCTGGCGCCCTAACTGCTGAGCTACAGGGTAGCTCAAAAAAAACCCTGATGTTTTTTCTAAGCATGGGTTTTGGTTATCCTAAAAGAAGTGCATTTTGTGAGGCCTTGATCCTCTGGGTAATGGCTCTCAAGTGTTAGACCAGAGGACTGAACACAACTTGCTGCCTCCCCTCTCTCCCCGAATCCCATGGAATGACAAAAGAGAGGGACAGAGAGACAGAGGATATAAGGAGAATATAAATGCAGTGGACTGGAAAAAATAAGAAGAATCACATCAACAGACCAGAATTCTTGAGGGATTCCTAACAGATCAAAACCAGATCATGTATTTGGAGAAAGAGCCATTGGAAATCACAGCCTAAAACATATTAGAAGGATATAGAATTTTAAGGAGCACTTTGTACCAGGCATGGTGTTAAATTACATCACCTACCATAATTCTCACACTAACAGGTTTTGCTATTACTCCCATTTCATGGGCAGAGAAACTGAGGCTCAATGGGTTGAGGTACTTTGCCCAAGAGCACACAACCAGAGCGTGATTTAGTCAAGATGTTGGGTAGCCTGGCTTCAGAGCCTGCCGTCTTGTTCTCTGTGCTATCCGGTAGTTAATTGCTGCATTTAATTCATATGCAGAAAGAAGCCTGTTCTTTTTTTCTTTTTAATCCTGCTGGAATCTGTAGGCTTAAGAAACTAGGACGAAACTGTTCTGGCACCACTTCTAGGTTTGGGAGAAGCAGGAGCTGCACCACGCCATTTTGGGGGCAGTGAAGTCCTCATCAACACTCCTCCGGGTAGCAACGCAGTTGAGAGCTGTCTGGCTCTGGGGGCTGTCGGGAAAACCCACGCTAATCCGTTCGGGAATATCTACACTTGAACGCAATTACCTCACCGTTTCTCTTCAGCTCTTCTCTGAAAACCGTTTGCCCTAAAAATACTCTTTGACATTATGCACAAACATTAAAGAGACATTTATTTGGCCCTGACCTTTGTATGGTTCCTGCTAAAAGATAGTCAATGACACACAAATGGGACTGAATTATTTATGGGCCCCTGGGGAAATCAAAGTTGCTTTTTATTCTTATTGAAAGTGTATCAGAAGACCAAAGATGGCCAAATTAGCTTCCGTCCTTCACTCCAGCTAGACTCAGGGGGCTTATTAATGTGAGGGTCGCTGTTCATGACTGGATCTCTGGAAATCTTCACACACCTGGGTGTTGTTCCTGTTAAGCACTTTGTCAGGAGATAAGGGCCTGCGCCTTCTGGCAAGAAGTGTACTTTTTGTACTTTTTGTACTACAGCACAAAAATATGGGGAAAGGGACAAGAGAGGGGAGGGGAGGGGGGAAGATGGGTGGAGGGAGGGTAATTGGTGGGACCACACCTATGGTGTATCTTATAAGGGTACATGTGAAACTTACTAAATGCAGAATATAAATGTCTGAACACAATAACTAAGAAAATGCCATGAAGGCTATGTTAACCAGTTCGATGAAAATATTTCAAATTGTGTATAAAACCAGCGTATTGTACCCCATGATTGCATTAATGTACAAAGCTATGATTTAATAAAAAAAAAGTGTGGAGGAGTATTTGGGAGCTAAAAACAACATGGGTTTGGGGGTGGCGCCTGTGGCTCAAAGGAGTATGGTGCCAGTCCCATATGTCAGAGGTTCAAACCCAGCCCCTGCAAAAAACAAAAACATGGGTTTGTTTATTTATGATTTATTATATCATGGCATTTGGATGCATGTAATGAGACTGATGAGGTCCTGTCTTTATGCATAAGACACTGTTTCTGTCCTCAGGAAACCCAGCATAAAGAGTGCCTCATCACAGCCATTCACCAGGCACTGTCCTAAGTGTTTTCATGCATTAACTCAACTAACCCTCATAAGTAATCTGTGAGATAAGGAATGTTGTGGGGGGCACCTAACACAGACACACCTGAACCCTTTCCCCTCCTCCTCCAACTCTCCTAAGACAAAGACACAAAGGAACTGGCTAGCCCACCCCCCAGAAGTTTGCACCAAAGACCCCAACTTTCCAGGCAAGTTGTGGAATTTGCCCATCCCTTGAAGCCCCATATAAAAGGTCTTTAACAGCCCCCTGGGTGCAGGTGCCACCTTTGTGCAGCCCAGGCAGGTCACCCTCCCCTTTCTATAAACCTGGCCTGAACAATAAATCTGGCTCAGGTTTGGTCTCTGGGCACCACCGCTCACATCTTTCAAGAATTACCAATGTCATTCCCATTTCATAGTTAAGGACAATGAGACACGCAGTTTAAGTAACTAACTTGAGGGCACATCTTGGGAAGTGTGAGGCTGGGATTCCGACCCAGGTGGTCAGCCCCCACGGAACTGATGCTATTGTAGAGGTGTGGCTAAGGGCTGGAGGACTCCCAGGTGCATGGAAATCAGAGAAGGGCAGCTGAACTGAGTCTTCAAAGACCAGTAGAAGTTTCCAGGTACCCCAGCGGGGGACAGAAAGGGCAGGTCATTTAACCTCTTTGAACCTCACTTCCTCACTTTGGGAAGGTTTTAAAGGTCTGTAAGGAAAGAAATAAATGAGAAATCAAATACAATACCTTCTTTGAGGTGGCTGAGGGCAGAGGCTGAGCGGTAGCCGGGTCTCTTCTTGCTGCATTCAGAGCCTTTAGTCAGGAGTTGCAGAGAATCTTCAACCTCACCTGAGGTGTCAATCCTCTCCCCTTTCAGGCTGCCAGGCATCTGGTGAAGTTTATACCTGGTACTTTTCTACATGAGATGTAATGTGATAAGCTATAATGAAAAAACAGAAGGCACTCCATTCGTTTTTTTTTTTTTTTCAATTGTGTATTTCTTGTGTATGCAAAATGGGACAGAATTTGCCCCAGAACTAAATTCTCCAGGCCTTTGTCCCTTTGGGCTGGGGGCTGGGGGATGGTAAGCATGGGTGGCCTTTCATCTCCCAGCCAGGTATGTGGGCTTGGGTCAATTCTTTCTGACACCAAGTTTGGGCCTTATTCCATTTAGCTACTTGGTGAATACAGACAAGAACATCAGGAGTTTCCTTCTGAGGAAATGTACTGTCTTCCCAGCTATTTTAATTTATAAACGAGAGCTTCTTGGAGGAGAGAAGAGAGTTAGCCCCAAGCTTCAGGAGAGCCCAGGGAGAGGGTCGCGGGAAGGAGGCCACCTTTGGACTGACCGTAGGCTTCCGTTTATGGTAGATGGTGGGTACTGACGCTGGGACTCTACATCCCGGGAAAGCATGGTCTGGAGAGAACAGGGCATGTGTCTTTCCTCCTAAAGGAGAGAAAAGGAGGAAGGAGGGGGAGAATCCATATTGTTTGTGTGACTATGGGGGCCTTGCTGGGATGAAAAGCTGTTATCTTTTCTGAGATCCAGAGATAAGTTCTTGATCTACAAGGTTGTAGGCAAAAGGGATTCAGGCAGGTCTTTGAAATAGGGGAGTGAAAATCACACTTGTTTTGTACCCTTTCTTTTAGTTTAAGAGCCTGGAAGTGGAATCTTTGTGGGAGAAGGTGCTTTCTTGGGGAGGAAGAAAGTTGTGGAAGGGGAGGGAGCTGTTTCGTGGCTCTGCATCAGAAACTCTGCGCCTCGCACAGTGGGTAATGACAATAGCTGGGTTCTGAAGCTACTGCTGCTGCCCCCATCTCTTATGGATGCTGTTTCCCTAGGGATTGGCAACAGAACCCCCACTTCTTTTGGAAACATCTGGGACACCCTATAGGAAGCACGTCAGCTGAATCCCAGTGGGAAGCGGAATTGCGGAGGGGCGGTGGCGGTTCCAAAGAAGCATGAGGATAACAGACTCCAAGCTGCGGGCGAGGGGCACCTTCTGGTCTGTCCCCCCGGGGCTGGGCACGGACTCTGGGACGTGGTAGGTCTTCAAAGACACTTTTTTAAAGGAGTGATGAGAACAGAACAATTGGTAATAACAACTCATATTTATTGAATTCCCAGTATGTGCTAAGAATTGGGAAAAATGCTTTATCATCAACAAGTCTATGACGTATTATCACCACTCCTGTTTTACAGATATTGAAACAGAGTCTCAGAGATTTTACAGGACACGCCCAAGGCCGCAGAGTTAGTATAAGGGTTGGATTTCCAGTCTTGGCTTGTGGGTCCCAGAGTTATCCCTTCACTGCCAGGCTACAAAGTAGACCAGAAACACAGTATCGACATACAAGAACACAGCTGATGTTAGGGGGACATGAAAAAGTAAGAAGAGAAAGAGACTCCATTCAAATAGCATGGAACATTTGATTAATTGGCTGAAAAAACGTTCAGAGCTGCGTCCCATTGTATATAAAATAAATTACAGATGGATTACAAAGCTACATGCAGACACCAATTCATACACAGGCTCTTCTGTGTGAATAGAAAGGTGAGAAAGAACTACAGACAAATGTGTAAAGGATTATGAGTGAATTTATTTTTTCTTACTTTATTGTATTTTTAAGTTTTTCTACAATATACATAAAATATTTTAAAATTAGGAAATACACAGTAAACCAATCTTTCCAGTGTCCTTGTCCACGTTTTTCTCTGTTTTCTCTCTCTCCTCCTCCTCCTGTTCTAAGGCCTGCCTATTTCTGCTCCCCTCTGTTCTCTCCTCCCTTCCTCTCCACTGTCTGGGCTGAGCCCAGGCTTCTGGTTTAGCTCAGCCCAAGCTCCCCACGCTGTCCGCCCAGCCGGATCACATCTGTTCCAGCGCTGTACCTCTCAGGTGTTTTGAACCTTGGAAAGCTCTCGGCTGTGGCTGGGAGGACTGCAGGGAAGCCACAAGATGTAGTTACACCTGCTTTTAGTCTCCCCCACATCCGGACTTCTCAGGGACTCTTAACACGCAGAAGGCCCCACCTGGCTTTTTGAGCTAGAGCCCTCTTGAATTTTAGCGGATAGTTTCACCATAATATTTACATCTCAGCTAAAAAGGAAAAAAGGAGGAAAGAAAGAAAGAAAAAGCTGCAATTCTCTGAAAACACATACTTGGCCTAGATTCTCCCAGGCAGGGACAATTCCATCTAGAAGTTGCTGTTACAGAGTTAGGACTGAAGGAGAAGGTCTACAGGGTGGGTGTGGGGTAAGAAGGGGGAATTCCTGCAGCAACACTGGGGTCATATGTGTGTCTTGATTGTGTATTCAACACGAAATGATTAAACACTTCCAGCAGGCCAGGCAGTGGCGAATAGAACAGCGAATGAAATCCATTCGCTGGGTTCTGGTGGAGACCCCAGCAAGCCAACAGGACAACCTAACACAGGATGGAAAGTACAATACTGGAGGGGGTGTGCAAGGCTTGGAACCTGAGGGAGGCACTTCCATGGGTCAGGGGAGAAGCATGGCCGTGAAGGACCAGTGGAGGAAGTGATGCCGACCCAGGGCCCAGCTGGAGGGCATGGCTCACGCAGGCAGCAGAGAGCTCAAGGAATTGGAGGGAGTCTGATGAGTGAGTCAGCAATTGAATTGACCCACTGCAGCAGTGGTTTCCAACCTTTTTGGCACCAGGGACCTGTTTTGTGGAAGGCGATTTTTCCACAGATGTGGGGGCAGGCATTAAATTCTCTTAAGGAGCAGATATCTAGATCCCTCACATCTGTGGCTTAAAGTAGGGTTCCTGCTCCTGTGAGAATCTGATCTGACAGGAGGCGGGGCTCGGGCGGTGATGCCTGCAATGGGGAGCAGCTATGAATACAGATGCAGCTTCACTGGCCTGCCCATGGCTCAAGAACTTCTGTGTGGTGCGGTTCCCAACAGGCCATGGACTGGTACTGGTCTGAAGCCCCGGGGTTGGGGACCACAGCATTGAAGGAGCACACAGGTGAGGCTGCTTCTCTGTGGCACCTGTGTGCATTTTGGAGGAAGCATGTTTTCTTAAAAGACTGCCTCAGCTGGAGAAACGGGGACTGTTTCAAATGGGACTGGATCCAGGAACAATGTAGGAGGTATAGCAGTGTCTAATAGTTACTTTTCCCTCTGTTACCCCCCTTTGCTTTGCTCCCTGAGGTCTTCCATGCTGTTAGATGCCTTGGTCTCCTCCCTGCCTCTTCAATAGTAGAATTCTAATGAGTTGGCCCCTAGGTGGGGGATATGCTTGGGACCATGAATCACACCCCATAGCAGTTGCCTATTCTTGTAATTCAGCTCCGCTGGAAGTTGGTATCCTCAATCCAGACCATCTTTAGCTTCCCCTCACCGGTGAGTTTATTTTCTCCATCCTTTCTTATCCATTCATTCATGAGCTTTCATCTCCTTCCTATTCTGTCTGCCACAGATGAGCCCAAAGAGCTCCTATTATTTGTTTGCAGTATAAGAGGGACCTAAGAAGCTGTTGTGTTCTCTTTCCTTCTTGGGGAGTTTCTGCTTAAGGCTTTTCTTGGCATGCTCAGCCTTGGGCTATGGCAGATCCTTGGATGCCCAGTATTACTGTCTCTGACTCCACTAAGCTTGTGTTACTTACTTGGTTTCTTACTGACATTTTCAGGGATATGTATTCCTAATTTTAAGCACTCTGGTTTCATGAAAGTTTGATCCTAAGGAATCGATGCACTAGGCCCCAGAACTCTTTTTACACACACAGTAAAGTATTCTTGAGACTGGAGCACATTTTTACAAGGTGGTCACTACTGGCAAAATGTAACATTGCAGCCCACCTTTAGTAGTACTGACTATTTTTATATTAAATGAAAAAATAGAACTGAACTTTAAAATTTGAAAATGGAGTGTCAGGAGATTATGTAATCTTAAAGATAATTCTGTTGCCAGAAGAAGATAATTCTTGCCTGGCAAGAGAGAAAAGGGAGCTTAGAATTCATGTAAAATGCTGCAAAGCTCTGAAGTCTTTAAAAATCATCCACCATCAAAAAGCCTTGAACCTGGCCACCCATGGCATTTTAAAAAGTGTTGAATTTGATTTCTTGCTTTTTTTTTTTCCCCTCCAGGGCAAACCCATCTGCAATTTTATAAAAGAGTCGATGAAGAAGTTGAATTTACTTTCAGATCACTTTCCTGAAATATATCTGCTTGCTAAAGCAACAAGATGCCTATTCAGAAATAAATAAAAATCAGTTACTCCAAAGTGAAAATTATTGAAATTGTGTGAAGTGGTATCTTTTGATTGTCCTTTCTTCTGCAAGCTGTTCTGAAGACTCAGAGTGCATACTAGGAGCCACAGCAAGAAGACAACCCATTGTCAACATCGAGGAAACATCTGGTTGTGTTTGGAGATCAACCACGAAAAATTCCTCCAGGTGCCGAGGCCAGTCACCTGCATTGGGGACTTATCAGACTTCTCTTCAATAACACCCAAGGACTTGACAAATGGAATTCTACTACTAGTGGTCCAAGAAATAAGAACCCAAAAGGAAACGAAGACATTTATCTCTGGCGCCCCCAAGTGACAGGAATGCAGTTCTGAAGATGGGAGATCTCTGTAGGTCCCAAAAGCTTCTGTAAAAAAAAAAACAACCAAATACAATTTGGAGTTGTGTGTATTGTGAGCTAAAGAGCATCACTGGATTTTCACATCATTTTGAGCTAGAATGCTACTGGCCAGTGGGCTGTTTACTACTCACATAATGTGCTTACACTTGGCAACTTATACACTATCACATCTAAATCCAGCTCAACCCAAAGGATTGGGTACTTGTGTTATTCCGCTTTACAGATGAGAAAACTGAGGCATCCAGAGATTATAAATTCCTCTTTTCACACCGTGAACTAGTGGTGCAGGTGGTATTGGAACTCATTTCAGTTTGACTTTAAAGCATGTATGATTTTTTCATTTTTAAATAGGAATAGTATCATTGTTTTTGCAAAAGTGATACACGCATATTATAAAAAGTTCAGGCCAAGTGCAGTGGCTCACATGTCTAATCCTGCCACTCTGGGAGGCGGAGGTGGGTGGATTGCTTGAGCTCAGATGTTTGAGACCAGCCTGAGCAAAAAGCAAGACTCAGTCTCTACTAAAATAGAAAAATTAGCCAGATGTGCTCGTGCAGGCCTGTATTCTCAGCTGCTCGGGAGGCTGAGGCAGGAGGATCACACCAACCCAGGAATCTGAGGTTGCTGTGAGCTAGGCTGATGCCATGGTACTCTAGCTTGGGCAACACAGTGAGACTCTTGTTTCAAAAATATAAATAAATAGATAAATAAATAAATAAGTAAATAAAAATAAATTGAAGCCACCAAAGAAGGGCACAAAAGAATGGAAAATAATTGGGTGGTGCCTGTGGCTCAAAGGAGTAGGGTGCCGGGCCCCATATACCAGAGGTGGCGGGTTCAAACCCAGCCCTGGCCAAAAATGGAAAAAAAAAGGAAAATAATCTACCTCATTTCACATTCTCCAGAAAACCACAATTAATATTTAGTTAATATTATCCTAGACATCTTTCTGCATATACATGTATAGAGGCATAAGAAAGGAGAAGTCAGTATAAAGATTAGTGAAAATTATTTTACTAAGTGCAAGTGTGCTCTTCATATTATTCTTAATATAATAATGAATTTAAATTTTGGCTGAAGAATATCAATTAGAACTGAAATTTGAAGAAATTATTTTTCTTGAAATTATTATCCAGAAATAATTCTCATTCCAAACCTATTCTTTTCAAGTTAAAGGGAAAATTATGGGACCAGTTAGAGGTTAGAATTTGGGGGTTTTAGCAATTTTTTTTTCAAATTTTGGCCTTCACTTGATTGAATGCTCTTCTTTAAAATGTGAAAAAATGACCTGTTCACATCCCTCTTGTCTGTCATTCCCGACCCCTGGTTTTAACTGTAAACTATGAGTTTATATTTTCAAGGTTATGACATTGAAACCAGGTTCTGTAACCATAATTCCCACACTTCCTTAGTTTTATATTTAAATGACTCAGTGCTTAGTCCCAGCTGTCTCCTTTCTCGAGTTCCTCTGATTCATTCTCAATTGAAAACATTTCATTGTCAAGTATTTCTTCAAGAGGAACCCAGGGACGCTGTTTCCTTTGTGTTTTTGCCTGTGTAGGGGGTTTTGTGTATGACTTTTTAAAACAGTTTTTTTTATTGGAATGTAATTTTAGTACACATAATGTACAAGTCCTAAGTGTATAACTATTTGGGGGAGGGATTTTTGCCAAACTGCTTTATTGAAGTATAATTGACATATGGAAACTCTACAAATTATACCATGTGATAAATTCTGACATACATTTACTCCGTGGAATCATCACTGCATCAAGACAGTGAGCCCATTCGTCACCTTCAGGGCTTCCTTGTCCCCTGGTAATTCCTTTCTTATTCACCTTCTTACTACCCCTCAGTCCCTGCAATTGCTAATTTATTTTCTTTCATTATATTTTTCTAGAGTTTTATGAAAGTGGAACTGTAGGGTAAGTACTGTTTTGGTTCTTTCACTAGCATAATTACTCTGAGATCCTTCTGTGCTGTAGCCCGTCCCAATTGTCCACTCCTTGTTATTGCTGAATAGTATTCCATCGTATGGCTCTGCCACCAGAATTTGTCACTTTACCCGTTGATGGAAATGTAGGTTGTTTGTAGTTTTTGGCTACTACAGATCAAACTGCTATTAACATGTGTGTACGAGTCTTTGTACAGACATATGCTTTCATTTCTCTTGGGTAAATACCTAAGACTGGAGTGACTGAATCACAGGTGCATATCTGATTTTTAAAGAAACCGACAAACTGTTTATCAAAGTTGTAGCATTTTAAACTCTTACCAGCACTGTATGAAGGTTCCATTTCCTCTGCATTCTTGCCAGAACTTGGTATGGCCAGGCTTTTTAGTGTTAGCTATTCTAACAGGAGTGTAGCGGTATGTCACCATTCCGACTCGCATTTCTGTAACGACTAGTGACATCGAGCTGCTTTTCAGGAGCTGCCGTGTTTCCATGCTGTCCTCTTCACTGAAGGATCAGTTCAAATGTTTTGTTTATTTCTGAAAGCGTGTTGTACGTTTGCCCAGTTTGGTGTTTTGAGCATTCTTTCTGTAAAGTAACCTGAACACAAGTCCTTGCTTCCAGTCTGTAACTTTTCTTCAGAACTGTCTTCTGAAGAGACAGTATTTTAAGATTTGCAAAGTGCAATTTATCAATTTTTTCTTTTATAAATCATACTTCTTCTTTTTTTTTTTTTTAAGTTTTTGTCTGGGGCTGGGTTTGAACCTGCCACCTCCAGCATATGGGGCCAGCACCCTACTCCTCTGAGCCACCCTATAAATCATACTTTTCATGTCCTGAGAACTGTTTAGTCAACTCAAAGTCACAAAGATTTTATTTTGCGTTTTCTTCTAGAAATTTTATAGTTTAAAGCTTTACACTTAAGCCTGTGATCCATGTTAAGTTAATTTTTGTACAAGGGTGTGGGGTATAAATCAAACTTTATTATTTTTTTTGCATATGACTATTGAATATTTTCTGTTAATGTCAATTAAGTTGGTTGATGGCATTGTGAAGTCCTTTATATGCTTGCTAATTTCCTGTCATATTAATTTCCTTTCACATATTAATTATAAAGAAAATCTCTATGATAATTGTGGATTTGTCTGCTTCTCATTACTGTTCTGTTTTTGCTTCATATGTTTTGAGTTCTCTGTTAATATTGGTTTATGTCCTCTTGATAAATTGATCCCCTGTCTTTAAGAGATAAAGTTCTTTATTCCTGGTAATGTGTTCTGCTCTGAAATATAGAGTGTGACCAAAAGTTGCCCCAAGTTGTATAGGCAAAATGGAAAATTGTAGCTAGATGTACCTTTATTCATAATATATTCATTACAACATTTTATAAAATATTTATAAAATATTCCATATGTGTTGGCTACTTCTTCATAAAATTTTGTAATGAATATTTTGTGAATAAAGTCACATTTAGCTACAATTTTTAATTTTCCCTATGTATAGCAACTTTAGGGGCAGATTTGGGACACCTGCATATTATATGATATATATGATATTAATAGCGTCATGCCAGCTTTTTTTGACCAGTGTTAGTGTGGTATATATATTTTTTTTGATTCTTTTACTTTTCTATTTAAAATCTATTTCTCATGGGCAGCATATAATTTGTGTGCCAGACATAGTGAATTTTACCTTGTTGGGTGATGAATATTGCTGGGCCTGTGTGATCACCAGGTACTGTTCCCTCTGATCTTTCTGGAAGGTCTATTTTGAGTCAGACATTATTTCTTCCAGTATTTTCTTCTGTACCATTTCTCACTCCTTCTCTTCTGAGACTTCAGTTAAAGCATGCTAGGTAATCAGTATCATCCTATAGCTCCATAACATTCTGTTACAGAAATTTCTTTTCTTTTTGCTTCAGTCTGGATAATTCCTATTGACTTGTCTTAAAATTCATTAATCCTTTCCTTCACTCTACTGTCCAGTCTATTAAACCCATCCAGTTAATTTTCTATTTCAATTTTCCATATTGTATTTTTCAGTTCTAGAGTTTCCATTTAATTCTTATTTTATAGTTTACATTAATCTTTTGAATTGAAAAGACCTGCCATTCAATCCTACAATTCCTCTTCTAGGTATATGTATATCCAGAAGACCAAAAATCACATTATAACAAAGATATTTGTACCAGAATGTTTATTGCAGCCCAATTCATAATTGCTAAGTCATGGAAGAAGCCCAAGTGCTTATTGACCCATGAAAGGATTAATAAATTGTGGTATATGTACATCATGGAATATTATGCAGCCTTAAAAAAGGTGGAGATTTTGCCTCTTTCATGTTTACATGGATGGAGCTGGAACATATTCTTCTTAGCAAAGTATCTCAAGAATGGAAGAAAAAGTATCCAATGTACTCAGTCTTACTATGAAACCAATTTATAGCTTTCATATGAGAGCTATAACCCGATTATAGCCCAAAAAGAATGGGAAAGGGGAGAGGGAGGGGAAGGGAGAAGGGAGGATGGGTGAAGGGTGGGTAATTGGTGGGAACACACCTATGGTGCATCTTACAAGGGTGCATGTGAAGTTTACTAAGTGTAGAATATAAATGTCTTAACATAATAACTAGGAAAATGCTGCGAAGGCTATGTTAACCAGTTTGATGAAAATATTTCAAATTGTCTATAAAATCAGTATATAATTGCATTAATGTACACAGCTATGATTTAATAAAAAAATAAGTACATGGTTGCATTAATGTACACAGGTATGATTTAATAAAAAAAATCAAGTACTTACTTGGCAGCCATAGTTTAGATAATATCATTTAGTACTGTTTACTTGCACATTAACAACAAAAGCTTTGGGAAGACCCCCCCAAATCATGGTACTGAACATATTTCTGAGGCATTCTGAGCACCAAAGCAAGTGCTATGGCAATACTGCTTGTGATGTCCCTGGCCAATTTCGAGAAGAAAAACTGTAAATATTAGTTCTACATGCTCTGAAACCATCAGTTCATTTTTTCATCCCCCTGCACCAATGGATGAGGTGTTTGGTGCATGGCATACCTGCAGCACACCTTACAATATTAAAGCAAGATTTTAATTCTAAAACAATAAAACTGTTCAATAGAAAAATGGATGCTGGTCCAAGTGCATTGGTATGTACAACTAATTGATCACAACCAGTTATAGATTCCTTTGGTCCTTCTCCACTCCCATTGCTTCACTTGACTAACCTATAAAATAAAATAAAATAATAAAAATTTAACAAGGGACAAGGCAAACATTTACTCTGCTTTTCCTTAACAAACTATACCTGGTCCAGGTTCAAACCCACTTGCCTTGGTATATGTGGATGGTGCCCTAACCACTGAGCTACAGGCGCCAAGCCCACAAATTATTATTATTATTTTTTTTTACTTTTTTTTTTTGTTGTTGTTGAGACAGGGTCCCACCCTATGCCCCTGAGCAGAGTGCAGTGGGTGTGGTAGCTCACCACAACCTCAGACTCGGGCTGTGGGCACTCCGTTGCCTGAGCCTCAGGAAGCCGCTGGGATTACAGGCGCTCGTTGCACCCGGCTGGCTTTTTCCATTTTTTTCATGAGTCGGGGTCTCACTGTCGCTCAGGAGAGTCTCGAACTCCTGAGCTCAAGCAATTCTCCCTCCTCAGCCTCCCACAGTGCTGGGATTACAGGCATGAGCCACTGCGCCCAGCACAAATTATTTTTTTAAAAGTAGCCCCATCCATCTCATTAAGAGATTCATTTCCAGGTTGGACAGGGTGGCTCATGCCTATAATTCCAGCACTTTGGGAGGCCAAGATTACTTGAGGCCAGGAGTTTGAGACCAGCCTGGACAACATAGCAAGATCCTGTCTCTAAAAACTTTAAAAAAATTAATCAGATGTGGTGGCACATGCTTTATAGTCCCTGCTACTCAGGAAGCTGAAGGAGGAGGATTGCTTGAGCCCAGGAGCTCATGCATTCCAGCCTGGGTAACACAGCAAGTTGCAAGACGATGTCTCTTAAAAACAAGAGAGAGAGATTAATTTCCAAAAAAGAGTTACTTTTTGTGTTAATTATTTTTTAAAAAATTTGTGACATATTAAGGTCTTTAATAGAATTGTGTGCCAATGATAATTTTAGTAATAATTCAATTCAGAAGAAATATTTTAATATGTAAAGAGTTATAGTCACAGGTAACTTAAAATGTGTTAAAATTCCAATATGCATATGTTTTTGAGGCAGAGAAGTATGATGGAGCAATTAAAAAAGACTTTCAAGTGGCTAGGTACGATTTCTCATGCCTGTAATCCTAGCACTCTGGAAGGCCAAGGCTGGTGGATTGTTTTAGCTCAGGAGTTCTAGACCAGCCTGAGCAAGAGAGACCTGGTGTCTACTAAAAATAGAAACACAAGGCAGGTTGTAGTGGGTGCCTGTAGTCCTAGCTATGCCAAAGGCTGAGGCAGGAGGATCATTTAAGCCCAAGAGACTGAGGTTGCTGTGAGCTATGAGAGACTAAGGTTGCTGTGAGCTATGGTGATGCCACAGCACTTTACCCAGGGCAACAGAGACTCTGTTTCAATAAATAAATAAGACTTTTTGTTTGTTTTTTAGCAGGCTCGGGCCAGGTTTGAACCCACCAACCCTGGAGCATTTGGCCAGCACCCTGACCACTGAGATACAGGCACCCAGCCAATAAATAAGACTTTTAAACATTAAATATATTAGGGCAAAATTCTGTGGGAACATGGAATGAAAATAATAGTTTGTTTTGTTTTTAAGAAATGAGATCTTGTGGCTCAGCGCTCATAGCTCAGTGGTTACAATGCCGGCTACATGCACCAAGGGTGGTGGGTTTGAGCCCAGCCCAGGCCTGCTAAACAACAATGACATCCACAACAAAAAAATAGCTGGGCATTGTGGCAGGCGCATGTAGTCCCAGCCACTTGGAGGATGAGACAAGAAAATCACTTCAGCCCAAGAGTTTAAGGCTGCTGTGAGCTGTGACACTACAGCACTCTATTGCGGGTGACATAGTGAAACTCTGTATCAAAAAAAAAAAAAGAAAAAGAAAAAAGAAAAGAAATGTGATCTTGGCTCGGTGCCTGTGGCTCAAGCGGCTAAGGCGCCAGCCACATACACCTGAGTTGGTGGGTTCGAATCCAGCCTGAGCCCGCCAAACAACAATGACGGCTGTAACCAAAAAATAGCCGGACGTTGTGGTGGGTGCCGGTAGTCCCAGCTACTTGGGAGGCAGAGACAGGAGAATCGCTTAAGCCCAGGAGTTGGAGGTTGCTGTGAGTTGTGATGCCATAGCACTGTACCCAGGGTGACAGCTTGAGGCTCTGTCTCAAAAACAAACAAACAAAAAAAAAAAAAAAAAGAAAAGAAAAGAAATGTGATCTTGGGCCAGGTATGGTGGCTCACACTTGTAATCCCAGCACTTCGGAGGCCAGGCTGGTCTCCAACTCCTGAGCTCAAGCAATTCACCCACCTTGGCCTCCCAGAGTGCTAGGATTACAGGAGTGAGCCACCATGCCTGGTCTGAATTTGTTATTACTGTAAGAAAATCAGCTTTTTCTGGTGGTGGTCAGGCAGGCAGTGGATGTGGGAAGCCAGAATCTGCCGTCATGTACTGTTAAGTTTGATGGCTTTACAGAGAAGCTGACGGGGGCATGGGCTTCGCATGCCTATGGTCCACAAAGATTAAAACTTGCTGTTTCCACAGAAACACCACCTATCATATTTGCCACACCACCTAAACTGACCTCCAATTCCACTGCATATGACTATGGTGGGAAAAACAAAGTTCCGGAGCTGCAGAAGTTTTTCCAGAAATCCAATGGTGTGCCTATGCACCTGAAACGAGGCCTGCCTGACCAAATGCTTTACAGACCACCACCCAGAAGCAAATGAGTTAGGCTTCAAAGGACTGGTTCAATTTTTGGTATAAACCCTTTGAATTTTCATTGTTTCTTAACATTCTTTTTTACTTGGATAGCCTACTTAACACTTTTGAAAAAACACACACACAAAAACAAAGCTACAAAGACAATATTTTGGTTTGTTTATGAAATGCATATGGCTTGTCAGAGCTCATTTGACAGTTAAAACTATTGTTTAAAGAAATGACACTGTTTCTTGTGTTTGTGCTCCTGTTTGCACACTGGGCTCATTAACATCAGTCAGTGCTGAGGACCTGAGGGACTTAGGGTTGCATTTTTGTTACATGGTGTGTAGAAGCCTTTCTAGATTTGGATGTGACTGAGGAAGGAAGACAGACACCAAGACCACATGCAAGAAATGAGGGGTTCAAAAAATGTGCACCAAATAGTCAACAGAGCTTATCCCTTAGGACTGTGATTAAAAAGAACTTTTCTTCCAAAATTGTAACTTTGTCATTTATTTATCTATTTTTTCTTTTTTAAGAGATGAGGTTTCACTCTTGCTTGAACTTGTCTCAAATTCCTGAGCTCAAGGGATTCTCCTGCCTCAGCCTCCCTGAGTGCTAGGATTATAGGCATGAGCCACCATGCCCAGCCAAAAAATGTAGCTTTCTATAATGTTTGCTTAAATTTTTTTGTTTACTTAAAATTTGATGAGCACATACGACTTTTGTAATTAGCAAAAACAATCATTAAATAAACCAGGAAGAGAAAGAACTATGACAATCTCAAGTGTATAAAATAAGGCATTCTCAATGAATTAATTAAAACTGAGAAGGAATTAACACTAGGTTTTGGTAAGTGGTAAGAAAATGTTTTCTTAACAGACTTTCAGATGGCTTTTGTATTATTGCTCAAAATCTATATTTTTGAATAGCTAAAAGTATATTGTTATCCATAAAAATGCACACACCTTCACACATAGATTTCTGATCAGGTGGTTTAGTACTTAAGAGAAAAGGACTCTGACTTTAAGTTTTAGCCATTTTCTTCCCTTCTGCTTTGATGCTTCAAAGGGAAGATTCCACAAAGGCAAGTATTTAACCTACATGCCAATGGCTCTTAAAAGTGTAGTCCCTGAAACAACATGCATAAATTCTCCAGCCCCATCCAAATTTGGTAAATCAGAATCTCCAGGGATGGAGCCTAGCAATCTGTGATTTAATAAGCCTTCTTGGCAGGGTTGAAAGATAAAATACAGGATACCCAGTTAAGTTTAAATTTCAAAAAAACAATGAATAAATTTTTAGTATAAATATTGGCCATATTTTAGAGAGACAGGGAGAGAGAGAGAGATGCAAATTCAAATTTAACTGAGTATCCTGGTTTTTGTTTATTTGCTTTTCTCAATCTGGCAACAAGATCTCCAAGGGATTCTGATCCATCCTAAGTTTGAGAATCATTAGGGTAGAGGTAAGACAAGGGCCTTGGATTCAGATAGACCTGACTCCACCACTTTTTTTTTTTTTTTCATTTGATAAACCATGTTTAATTCTCCCAACAATTCTGTGAAGCAGATATATCATTATTATTATTATTCACAATTGAATAGATGCAAAACCCAGCCTTAGAAACAATAAGTAACCAGTGTAAGGCACACACAGGGAGGGGTGAATACGACTTCAAAGACACACTGTTTAACCCTGGTACACATTTCTCTGTGCAGCCCATTCCCTGACCCTGTTGAGGTGCTCAGCCCTTAATTCCTAGAACCCTGGGCCATGGGCTCCCCTCAATTCTCAGGACAGACTGGAGTGCAACCTTGAGTCTCCACCTAGCCCACCAGCCTTTGTCTATGCTTCTGATATCTTCACTTTGAAGGACCTTTACCTTATGCCTGGATGCTTCAAAATCCAGTCACCAGGTCAGTCCCTTCAGCGCAATTCCCTCTGGCCACTGACCACCTTGCACCCACCAGGGAGCCCCTCCCCCTGCCATTTCTCACTTTCTCCCAGACTCTGCCACAGGCAGCCCTGGTTTACTTACAGCTGTTTAATACTATTTGGCAAGGCCTTTTAGGGGTGTCCAACCTTTTATTTTTTTTTTTCTCTGTTGCACATTGGAAGACTCCACCACTTTTTTAAAACCATGGATGAGAATTTCACAAACATGACTGGCATTTCCCTATGACAACAGAGATCACATTAGGGAAGCAGAATTGTGGGAGAGAGAGTAGCCTCAGAGCCTAGAGTTTGGTGGCAGAAATGGCCAAGAGAGATTTCACCAGAAAATTCAAACATACTGTGTGACTACCACGCTAGTGCCCATAGGGTGCTGCTTTCATACCAAGCACAATGTTGGCTGATAACTGTTGAAAGGGCTGGGGTAGGGATGAAGAATGCAAGAGCGAGGAAGACAGAAATCTCTAATAGAGAGGGAAGTATAAAGGGCACGGGAATAGGGCAATGACTTAGAACTGGCTAAGGTCGATTTGTGTTCACATCAGGCTATCCACCACTGACTTTGTGGGGAGAAAACTAGGTAAGAGTCACTTTCTTTGGAGATAAGCTACTGGGTAGTACCTGATGTTCGCTGAACCTCTAAAGCAGTGGCTCTCAATCAGGGGTAATTTCAACCTCCAGTAATGTCTGTAGGTATTTTTGGCTGTCAAAACATGGTGGGGAGAGGAGAATGTTACTGACATCTAGTGGTAGAGGTAGAGATACTGCTAAACATTATACAAAGCACGGGACAACCCCCAAAACAAAGAATTATCCAGCTGCAAAGTTCCAAGGCTGAGAAACTGTTCTAAAGCAGGACAGTTCAGAGGAAGAGATGCCTTCTACCCCAAACCATTGACTTCTCTTTTAGAATGAAGGTATTTTATGCATGCACATTACCATAAGTCTGGAGAAGGGACTTAGTGAACTTGAGCAAGCTACTAAATTCTCTAACCCTTAGTACCTTATTCTGAAAAATATAAATAAAAATATTTACCTCATAGGATTGTCGCAGTGCTTAAATTTGGTACCTTTTTTTCACTCCATTCCGGGGCTGGGAAGATAAGGTAATTTAACAGTTTAGATTCAACCATTTATTGAGCATCTATATTACATGCCAGGTATTGATAGTACAGATATAGCCCTTATTACAATAGAACCTCTGTAAGTTGACCACTAGTTGACTTTCACAAACTGGTCAATATAAGGAACTAGGCCTG
>CAUYPK010065835.1:0-29909 GCA_963574355.1 Loris lydekkerianus | reverse complement strand
GGAACACTAAAGAATTCTGTTTTAAATGCTCACCTGTACAGTATAGTTGAACAAGGTGACCAATCTAGTATTTAGTAACAGTGATGAAAACTGTCATCAGCTTTTATTCAGGGCTACATATTCAGCTGTCATGTCAATTTGGGCTGACACTGCCAAGCCTGATCCCTCATTTATATAACTCCTAATTCTGTTGCAAGAACAGATGGATGTTTGAGTACTTTAGGCATGATGAAGGCTTTCCTTAAGCTAAAGGATTTAGGTCCAGAACAACTGTGGGTTGGAGTTCTACAGCCCCAGAAGATAATTCAAAGGCCAGAGGAAATCTTATAGGAATTCATAGATCACAGTTCAGAAAAGAAAGCATTTTCAATATCACCAAGATGAGAACTTATACTTTAAAATATTGGTCTGGTTTCTGAGAACAAGCACAATGCAGCCTGAGCATAGTCATACAGGAGAAGATGCTTTGGCAGAAGTAAAAATCCTGCAGACTGCAGTGGGCACGGATTATATGAAAGTAGCTTTTCTTGCTATAGGTGGTAGGGTAAATACTTTAAGTAATCAACATGATAGCTTTTTAAAATTTCCAATAACATTATATATACTTTAAAGCCCCAATTAGTGCAGTGTGGATACAGTTAAAAATATGAGTAATGGAACAAGAGTGATGATGTAATAAGTCAAATAATGAGGCTAGTTCTAGGAGAGCTTTAAGAAACGCCAGTGCTGATACTCCTTACATATGGAGGAGCAGACTGTGGCCAGAGAATGTATTTCATAAACTGTAGTTTAAAAAGATTACTCTTGAGAAATTTGCAGCCCAGACAAAAATTAGAGATTCCTCCCTACACAGGCCCTAAGAGCTCCCTTATACCCTCACCTACCGGAGGACCCACACTTGTCTCTGGCCAACCAGGCCCAGGTCAGAGCTAGGAAGGAAAGAGGGAGAAGACAGTGGCCAGAAGCCAGGGATTCAAGAAAGAAATGATGGTAGACGTGGGGTGTAAAAAAAGGAGGGGAGGAGAATGGGGTAAAAAAAAGGAAATAACAGTGGCGAAGATGCAAATGAGAGGCCAGGCTTACTGAGCAGCTGCCCTTCCTTTGCTGGCTGCCTGCCTGTGCATCGACTTACCCCAACCTAGGTTGGCCTTTCCTTCTGGTGTGACCTGCAAGGATTTGCATCTCAAGGCTGACTCCTCACTCCCGGGGGCAAAGTACTGGCTACTGCCACAAGCAGCTGTTTCTACGGCAAGGGAAAAGCCTCAAATTGCAGCCAGTGGGCCCAGACTTGGTGGCTGCCATTGCCTGTCCTCTCAGGACTGGCTTGTCTCTCTCCCTGGTGGTTAGAGAAGGGGAACAAAGTGACTATCATAAAAGAGGCTAAATTCAGAACTGTATCGCCACACTTCACAAACTTCCAAAAGGCTGCCAAGATTCATTCCTTACAGATTGATAGTTAAAATACCACCCAAGGAACACAATGTAAAAGGAGCAACTTGCTTCTAAGGTCACACTAAACCTTCAGTGATTCTGAGGTTGTCTGCCTCCTTTTTTGTTATTTCCTTCTCTAATGGTGAAAGGAAAAGTGAAAGGGTCCTTCCGTCCTCCCACCATCCTTCCAGAAACCTTGAGGACTTTCCTAAGCATAAGGGATGCTACAATTACAGAGCTTACAAATGAATGAGAAAAAAATTCAGATTATCTAGAAATATGAAATTAAGTCTTTCAGTTCACTTCATACGTAGGCAGGTCATCTCAGTAAGATGTCTATGAATGGTAACAAGTACCCAAATTATTGATTTACAACTGGCAACACATGAGTGAACAGAGCACTGAGATTATGTGAAGGAAGCTCCCTGTTGGCTATTTCACCTCCAGGAAGTTTGCTTGCACTCTAGTCCCACACTTGTTTCTTTTTCTCTACTTTTCACTTGATACTTTTCAGGAGGGCTGTCGAGGCATTCACAACTGCTTGAAGGTGTCTTCACTACCAGATGCTACACATTTGTCAGGGTGGAGAAGCACAGCAAGTTTGCGATAGGCTTTATTGACTTCATCCCTGGAACATGTCATTGATTCCTTCCCCAGTTTGTGCTGAAGTTTCAAAGTACAGGAACCCTTTACTTTCAGCGCAAAGACGCCCTTCACTTTCGTCTACACATCGGTGCTTAGTACAGTCGATCTTGTTGGCGCATACTACAAATATAATATTTTCCATGTTTCCATGAGGTCTAAGCTCTTGCTTCGTTTCCGCTAGCCAAGCATCCAAAGCATCAAAGGACTCTTTCTGTCCAACATCATAGATCAGCATCACACCCTGTGTGTCCTTGTAAAACTCATTACGAACTTTGTGACTCCATAGTCAATTCCAATTGTTGCCAGGTATTTGGACACAAATCTCTTCTCACAGAAGAGATTTATAATACAGCTTTATAATACAGCTTTTTCCCACTTCGGCGTTGCCCATGGAGATGACTTTGATGCGGAGGGACTTGCCAGGCTCTTTCCACTTCGGCATGTTGGCCTCCATTGCCCTCGTTCTCCGGGGCCAACCGCCTGGCTCTCTCCTTGTGCGCCGCTGGCCGGTCCCTCAGGCCTCCTAGTCCAATGGCTGAACCGCTGCTCTCGTCACCACCTTGGCTCCGCGGCTCGCCATCCCTGCAGCTGCCAGGCAGCAGGCACGGGCCTCCAGTGGGAGTTTTTAACTTAAATTTTGAAATAGTTAAAACTGAAAACTTTCTTGTATTATTCAAACTAGAGTTTTAATCTAGTGTGCATTTTTTTACATATAAGGTTCATTTCCAGGGTGTTTTTCTTTGTGTTTTTAATGTATGTGAGAGAAATGATGGTGTTCTCACATTCTATACATTTATAGGACTTATTTCAAAAATGAGTTCTTTCATAACTTCAAATGAAAGTGGAACAACTGAAGGCTTTACCACATGTTTTTGGTAAAAAGGTTTTTCTTTACTGTAAGACCTTCCACATTTTCAAAAAGAAATAGAATAACTGAAGGCTTTATCATATTTTTATAATCAAAGGGTATTTCTCCAGTGTTAATCATTTTATGTCCTTAAAAACATTAGGAAAATTGAATCCTTTTCCACATTTCTCACATTAAAAGGGTTTGTCTCTAGTATGAGTCCTTTTATGTTCTCCTGTGTCACTAGACATGCCTTCTGGGAGCAGCTGGTGCTGAATAAAGAGTGGTTGGCAAAGATGATTGAGGTGACTTAGGGTTTTCAGCAACCATGGGAAGCTGTGGTTAGTCCATTTCTACCAGAAGTTCCCAGAAGAAATTCAACAGCAGATGGGTGGTTCACAAGACTTTCCATTTAGTCCTCAAGCGGGATAACAACATCTGTAACTTCTTTGAGAGTGAAAGGTTGATTAGTGGTTCTGACTACAAACTAATTTACTGACACTATGCTACCCTCTCCTTTGTATTTTGTGTTGATTTGTCAGAGAGTAAACTTAGGACCTTGGACCTCCTCCTGTTTTTTTGTGGCGATTCTGGATAAATGTTTTGAAAATATGTGTGAATTGGATTTGGTTGTCCACATGCATGACACTATGTCTTCTAGGAGGTGGTGATGGGTGGAATGGTGTTGGAAACAAACATGAATCCAAATCATAGCTGAGATTGAAAGGCTTAAAATAGTGTGCATTGCTAGAGAAATTGCTAGAGAAATGCAAGTATGGCTTCTCAGTAGCCCCCCATACAGGTTGTATCTGCTCTGAAAAAATATTAATTTGCCTGATATTCCTTGGAACATCAATATTGATGATTTCAACATCAAGGTCCCCATCCTGTCCTAGTTTGTCTAAAGGTGGAGGATTGGGCTGACCTCAAGTCCTTAAAACAAGAAAGGCCAAACAAGTCCAGGAACAGAACCCATTTTGAGCCTTGAAAGATTCAAGCCTAAGGACCCATAACCTTTCTGTCTGAGGAAGACCATTTGAAATGGAATGATGCAGTATTTGTGTGATATTTCTTGACTGTGCTTAGTTCTCACGGATAATAGCCATGCTATTATCCGATGTTCATAGCCATTACATATGTAAGGTGGCCTGCCTTCCTCAGGGGAAGTCAATATGCCAAGCCACTCATACCTTTAGCTCTCACACTTAGCTAATCCCAAGGATTGGGAACCGTATTGAGCAGGGCCTGGTTCCCAGAACACCACCATGAAGACTGAGTGCACATTTCTCTCACTAGAGTCTTTATTCTTAGCTTCTGAGGTCCTATGGAATTTACTTACTGGTGAGGTATGCTGGGTAAATAGGGCTGGCCCTTCTAATTTGTGAATGTGGTGACAGGCAAGTAAGGGCAGGCTTTTATGAGAACCAGAGTTACCTCCTGGTTCTACTAAGATTGTTATATTTGGTGTCCTTTTATATAGCCATGCTTTTTAGTTACTACCTCCTGTAGAATATATTTCCACTGTCATGGCCCCTGTTCTGTTGTCACAGGTGTTTATGTTCAGGATACAATCTCAATTATGAACCTGGTGTACACCCACCACATTTCAGCTGATAGGGAGAGCAGCCCCTTCACCCCCACCAGTGAAGACTTTTGTCACAGGGAGAGGCCCAGTGTCTATAGAAGGTTAAAGCTAACAATGTGTGGAATATCCCAGAATTATCACTCTTCTCAGGTTTAAAATACATTTTCCTTATGGGAGCAGAAGTTTCAGTTGTCATGTTAAGAATGATGAGTCATCTCTATAGAAAACCCACAGCTACCTGTATCAGTTTCTGGAGCCTGAGAGCCTGAGATGGAATCACCAATTTAGGGCCTGGATAAATACAGATCTTTCATCTCCTTCTTTAAGTTTAATTCTAGATATGTTGTTCTTTTTGGTGCTATTATAAATGTGATTGTTTGGAATCCATTTCTAATGCATATGTCCAATGTATAGAGGTGTCTTAGTCTATTCTGGGCTACTATAACAACATACCAGATACTGACTAATTTAAAAGTAATAGAAATTTTTCACAGTTCTACAGGCTAGTAAGTCCAAGATTAAGATGCTGGCAGATTCAGTGTCTGCTTCGAAGGTGGCACCAATTGCTATGTCCTCTGGAAGGGACTAACACATGGCGGGGGGGGGGGAAGGGAAAAAGGGACTTGGGCATTCCCTTCAACGTCTTATAAGAGCATTAATCCTATTCATGATGGTATAGTGGTCATGACTTAATCACTTCCCCAAAGGCCCCACCTCTTAATACTATCATGTTGGGTATTATTTTTCCAACATATGAATTCTGGAAGGACAAACATATGCACATTGTATCAAATGGTCAATCTAATATTTTGACTGATAAAATTACACAAATAGCACTTTCATGTAATATTTTAGCTTGGATATTTATTATATATAGTATAACAAATCACAGTTGTGTTCATGAAATTGTTTTGTTCTCTGAGATAAAAACTTTAAATTACCTGTATTGCCTTCTTTGTTTGCCAGGCTCTGTCTTATTATAACAATCTTGATTTTTTTTTTCCCATTTAGGCTACATCAGAGAAGGGTTCCTGACTGTGCAGCATTCCTTAGATAAGGCCATCATGATATATCATAATGGCAGAGCTGCAGAAAGGATGTTTGATAATGCTAGCATTATGGTGCAGAGATTTCCATACCCTGCTTATTATCATGATGCATATTTGATGTTATTTTTAACTGTCTTCTCTTGGATAGCTATATTTATATTTTCTCAAAATGAACTTCCTCTCATCAGGAACATCACATCAGAAAAAGAAAAGAAATTAAAGGTAACTTGTTTCCTTTGTAACATTTTGGGCCTGTGGAATGCATTTGTGTGGAAGGTTGGATTGTTTCTACACATTTGGCACTGGTGAATGGTTACCTTGCAGTAGCAATATACAAACATGGACTGGCTAGGGTGTGTACTATGTCATTTATCAATTTTCTGCTTTTCTCTTATATCTAAATTATTGATTTGGGTTGTAGTTTATTAAATAAATGACTATTTCATGAGAATGCTATGGAGAGAGGACAAATATAAAATGCCCTAAATCTTCTTAGGAATACAATGGACAACTAAAAAATAATCACATGAACTCTTAAATTAGATATATTTATGCAATAGTTCAATTGCATGCAGTACTCTATGATTTTATGATTCTTTGCCAAATTTTATTTCTTCAAATCTAATTTGAGATAGCTTTCCCTATGAAGTCATATCAATACCACTTTGTAAAGAACAGTGGCTCTAAAGTCAGAGAGAAAGCCAGTAATTCACCTGTGTAACTATTTATTATAATACCTACTTTGTTCGAGGGATTCTGTTAGTACTTAGTTTTTATTCTGGTTTCACCAATTATTAACTCTTTGATCATAGACTGTTTCCTCAGATATGAGTTGAAGATAATAGTGGCTAATTTTTAGCATACATGAGAAATTATCTTCAAAAGTATCTATTTCTGACTTGTAGTAAGGACTCAACAAATGGTAGAGAAAAGACAAAATTTCTACTCACACATTGTTAAAACTTTGAGATAATAGTAAAGGAGTTAATTTATAATAGATAAGTGCCCCAACAGAGTGGAAAAGTTATTCTTGAAGTACAGAGAGTGGTTGATACTTGTTCTGAGCAATACAGAATAATAGGCATTCACCAGGTAGATAACACTTGGGAGTATGCCTTATTCCTATTAGTGTTGCCTTCAGAAAAATAGCTCTAAAAAGGGATGTGGAAGATGGCATATATCAAGGACTGATAGACTTTTTTTGGAAAGTAAAAGGTAGTCAATGTTTTAGGCATTGTGGGCCACATATGTATGTGTTAGATTTCTTTTCTTCTTTTTTTTTTAACCATTTAAAAATGTGAAAACTGTTCTTAGCTTTTAGGACACACAAAGATAATCTGTTGGGGAGGGAATTTGGCCTACAGGCCTAATACAGGCCATAGTTGGTTGACAAAATTTGACATTGAAGGCAAGGCTAAAGGTGAGGAACCAATTATGCCTAATAATCACGCCAGAAGAAAAGCATGGAGGGCTTGAGGTAATGTGGTTTAATATATGGGCATATAGAGAGAAAAGTTTCAGAAGTATCTGGGAGGTAGAAATCAGTGGAACTTAATATATACATAATTAACTTCAAATTCTGGAATTTTTCACACATTTTTCAATGTATTATTAAGATGTTTTGGGGGCTACTTATCAAATTATATTGGAGTTGAGTAAATATGCTGTTTCCTGAGGGGACAGTGTGCTTGAGTTTAATGAAGACAGACTGAGATTGGTCCTCAGGTTTTCTGGTTATGTACATGAAATTATCATCCTCTAGATCACTCCAGGTGTAAAACCTGGAGATACTGACCTTATCAGTAGTAGTATGGTATTCAAGAGTTCTACTGTTTCCTGCCTTCATTACTTTCAGGTAAGTTTTAAGGTTTTTCTGTACCTCGTCTATAAAAAATAGATAAAAATACTCCCAGAACATAGAGTTAGCATAAGAGTTAAAATGATATTACTTGTTAGTATTTTAGGTATAGGTATCTACATTAGTTATCTCTCTTATTTCCTTGTCTCTTTTGTCTAGTACATGTGAACTAATGAAGATTCTGCTTCTTTATAGCCTCAGATGTTTTATCTGATTCTTTTCTTCCATTTGTGGTAATGCCATTTTCTAATTCAAGCTCTTAGTTTTTCATCATCCAGCTATTTCAGTAGCCTTCTCACCGGTTTTCATAACTACTGTATCTCCATTAAATTAGATTAAACACTTTTTTCTCCAGATATAAAATTATTTACTTTAAAACATTTTTATTATTTGGGAATCATTGAGGGGACAAAGAATTAGGTTACACTGATTGCATTTGTTAGATAAAGTCCATTTTATAATTGTGTCCTGCCCCCAAGAGGTGTGCCATACACCGTGACCCCCCACTCCCCTCCCTATTCTCCTCTTCCCATCCCTCATTCCTCTACCCCACCCTTTGTATTAGCTCATCTACTGCCTTCATATTACAGTCGAGTACATTGGATTCTTGCTTCTCCATTCTTGTGATGCTTTACTAAGAAGAAAGTGTTCCACCTTGATCCATGATAGTACAAAAGATGTGAACTCTCTACCTTTTTAATGGCTGAATATAGTATGGTATACATAATCGTCCATGGTATACATATGCCATGGCTTGTTAATCCATTCCTGGGTTGGTGGGCATTTATGTCGCTTCCACATTTTGACGATTGTAAATTGAACTGTGATAAATAGTCTAGGGAAAATGTCTTTATGGTAAAGGGATTTTTTTTTCTTCTAGGTAGATGCCTACTAATGGGATTGCAAGATCACATGGGAGGTCTTATTTGAGTTCTTTGAGGATTCTCCATACTTCCTTCCAAAAAGGTTGTATTGATTTGCAGTCCCACCAGCCATGTAAAAGTGTTCCTTTCTCTCCACATCCACCACAGCATCTGCAGCTTTGAGACTTTGTGATGTAGGATATTCTCCCTGGAGTTAGGTAATATATCAGGGTAGTTTTGATTTGCATTTCTCTGATGATGAGGGGCAATGAGGATTTTTTCATATGTTTCTTAGCCATTCGTCTGTCTTCTTTAGAGAAGGTTCTATTCATGTCTCTTGCCCAGTGATACATTGAGTCTTTTTTTTGTTGATTAATTTGAATGCTTTGTAGATCCTATTTATCAAGCTTTTCTCTGATTCTTGATATGCAAATATCTTTTGCCATTTTGAAGGTTGTCTGTTTGCTTTGTTTGCTGTTTCCTTAGCTGTACAGAAGCTTTTCAGTTTAATTGAGTCTCATTTATTCATTTTTGCTTTTGTTACAGTTGCCATGGAAGTCTTCTTCATAAGATCTTTCCCAAGGCCTATATCTTCACGTGTTTTCCCCACTCTTTCTTTGAGGATTTTTGTTGTTTCATGCCTCAGAGTTAAGTCTTTTATCCATCTTGAATCAACTTTCTAAGTGGTGCGGTTCCAGTTTCAGTCTTTTACATGTGGTTATCCAGTTCTCCCAACACTATTCATTTAATAGGGATTCTTTTCCTCAGTGTATGTTCTATCAAATATCAGGTGACTGTACAATGTTAGTTTAATCTCACGATTTTGTATTTGGTTCCAAATGTCAATGTCTCTATTTTTGTGCCAATACCATGCTGTTTTGATCACTATTGCCTTGTAGTGTAGCCTAAAGACTGGTAGGGTGATACCTCTGGCTTTGTTTTTATTATTAAGATTTGCCTTAGCTACGGGTTTTTTTTTTCTGGTTCCATACAAAACAAAGAATTATTTTTTCAAAATCTTGAAAGTATGATAGTGGTATTTTAATGGAGATTGTATTGAATCTGTAGATTGCTTTGGGAAGTATAGATATTTTAACAATGTTGATTCTTCCTAGCCATTAGCATGGTATGTTCTTCCATTTGTTCATATTTTCTGGTATTTCTTTTCTTACAGTTTTACAATATATATATATATATTTTTTTATAGAGGTCCTTCACCTCTTTTGTTAGGTATATTCCTAGGTATTTCATTTTTTTGAAGCTACTGTGAAGGGGATTTTGTTCTTGATTAGCTTCTTTATGACATTGATTTTATAACCTGAGATTTCATTGTATTTTTTGATCACTTTCAGGAGTCTTGTGGTTGAGTCATTGGTGTTCTCTAATTATAAGATCATATTGTTGGTTATAAGGGAGAGTTGGACCTTCTCTGCCCCCATTTTGATGCCCTTTATTTCTTTCTCTTGCCTGATTGTATTGGCTAGAACTTCCAGCACTGTGTTGAATAGTAGTGGCGATAGAGGACAAACTTGTCTGGTTCCAGTTCTAAGTGGAAAATCTTACAGTTTTACTTCATTCAGTATAACATTAGCTATGGGTTTGTCATAGATGACTTTGATCAGTTCAAGAAATGTGCCACCTATGCCCATGCTCCTCAGTGTTCTACTCAGTGTTAGAAAAGGTACTAATTTTCTAAGTAGAACTTGAATTTTATTGAATGCTTTTTTCTATTGAGAGTATCATATGTTCTTTGTTTTTGCTTCTTTTGATATGGAGAATTATGTTTATGGATTTGCATATGTTAAAGCAGCCTTGCATCTCTGGGATGATATCTACTTGATTGTGATGAATGATTTTTTTTTTTAACGTGGAGCTATAATCTATTGGGTAGGACTTTATTGAGAATTTTTGAATCAATATTCATTAATGTTTCTTTGTATGATTTGAAAAATAAAGAAACTATCAAAGCAGCTGATGTGGTTAAAGGGGTTATCTTTAATGCTGGTAATGCTGGTAACATTTCATAGAGGTTAGACACTGACCTCTAGGAGACTGAAAGTATGGAAGAGATGGAAAAACTCCTCTTAGTTTGGATTAATAAAAAACAGCTGGCTGGTAATGTGATTTCTGAGATAGCCAAGGTACGCCATGATAATTTAGTGAAAGGCATGCCTGATACTAGTGCTCAAAAGGAGTTGAAAACCAATAGGGGGTGGTTTGAGAACTTTAAAACACTATGGGATTCATAGTGGTGTTATGCAAGAAGAGGCTGCCAGTTCTAATTTTGAAGAAGCAGATAAGGTTGTAAAGGAGTTTAAGGAGTTTGTGAACAGTGAGGGGTATGTTTTGAACCAAGCATTCAATTGTATCAAAATAGACCTTTATATATTTTAGGCTTTTATATTTTTAATTTTATTAATGTATATTTTCATTCAAATATTATTGTTAATCTTTTACCTTAAAATCCAGTGTATTTACTGTTAAAATCACATATATACATTGCAGTATATTTCCTGGATACCAGTTGGCACTGTGGTGTTATTAGATGGAGAACATATACTATTTTTGCTGTGAAAACTTAGGGTGAGAAGCTACTCTTAATTGTAGAGATTGGCTTTTGTCTTTCTGACTTAGTTGCTTTCAATCAGGGCCTGGTTGCTTCTTCAGCCTTCAGTCCCCATGGGATTGGGATCCTAAAGCTCTTGCCAGATTCCTTAGAGGCATGTTATGTGGTGCTCCCAATACCAATTCCTGGGCCCACCTCAAGGGTGGATACCCGAGCTCTGCAGGTGCACCAGAATTGGCCATGCACTGGGAGCTTGTGGACTGTTCTTTCACATGGCCTTCCCATAATGGCATTGCCCAGCTAGCAGCCATGTTGATGGGAGATCCATGCCACCCAGTATTAAATCATGGTTTCTGGACACTGTTTGAGTGCACAGTTCATTTAAGATTTCTAAAGCCACTCCAGTGAACAAGTTTAGCCCCAAACCTAAAAACTGCAGCACAGCTTTTTCCTGTTTTACGTCCTCCAGGTGGGCTGACCAACCTGGTCCTTTCCTGTTCCCAAGCACTCTTTCTGTGCTGATTTTCCAGACGTTCTTGATGCTTCCTGTAGTCCACCACTATTTTACTATGCTTCTGATTGATGTCCCTGGCTGGGCTTCTCCAGACAGAAGTGGCTGGAAATTTTATTCCTTCATCTCACCACAAGTGGCTAATAAGGAGACATTTCTAGTCTGCCATTTTGCTTTGCCCCCTTCTCGTTTCATTTTTAGAAATTGCTTTTGCTATATGGGGTTTTATCTGCTTCTATACAAAATGAAGAACTATTTTTTTTTTTTTTTAGGTCTTCAGTATATCATGTTGGTGTTTTAATGGGGACTGAATAAATTTGTAAATTGCTTTGGATAGTAGAGATATTTTAATGATGTTGATTCTTCCCAGCCAGGAGTATGGCATGTGTTTCCATTTGTCAGTGTCTTCTGCTATTTCTATTCTCAGGGTTTCATAGTTGTGTCTGTAGAGATCCTTCACCTCTTTTTTTTTTTTTTTTTTTTTTGCAGTTTTTGGTCAGGGCTGGGTGTGAACTCACCACCTCCGGCATATGGGGCTGGCGCCCAACGTCTTTGAGCCACCTCCTTTTTATATATATATTCCTAGATACTTCATGTTTTTGAAGGTACTGTGAATGGTATTGTTTCCTTGATTTTCTTCTTGGCTTGATTGTTATTGGTGTATACAAAGGCTACACCAATAGCCTTTGGGGGACATTGATTTTATACCCCGCAATATTACTGTATTTCTTCATCACATTCAGGAGTCTTATGGTTGAGTGCACGAGGCTTTCTAAGTATAAGATTATATCATCAGCAAAATGTGAGTGTTTGGCTTCCTCTGCCTCCATTCGAATGCCCTTAATAGTCTTCTCTGGTCTAATTACATTGGGTAGAACTTCCAGAACTATGTTGAATAGCAGGGGGTATAGTCCTTGTCTGGTTCCAGTTCTAAGTAGAAATGCTTTCATTTTTATTCCATTCAGTATGACCTTGCCTGTGGGTTTGTTGTAGATAGCTCCTCTCAGATTAAGAAATGTCCCATCTATGCCTGTTTTCTTAAGTGATTTTATCAGAAGAGGATACTGAATTTTGCTGAGTGCTTTTTCTGCATCTATTGGGATGATCATGTTTTTGCTTATATTTATGAAGTGAATTATGTGTATTGATTTACATTTGTCAAACCAACCTTGTATCTCCGAGATAAAGCCTACTTGACTGTTATATATAATTTTTTTTGTGTGTGCGTATGCAGCTGTATTCTCTGGTCTAGGATTTTATTGAATATTCTTGTATCAATATTTATTAGTGATATTGGTATACAGTTTTTCTTGTTTATTGGGTCTTTTCCTGTTTTGGTATTAGGGTGATTTTTTCTTCATAGAACTTGTTGGGAAGGGTTCCTTTATTCTTAATGTTTTGGAATAGGTTATGCAGTATAGGTACCAGCTCTTCTTTGAATGTTTGGTAGGATTCTGGTGTAAAGGTGCCTGTCTGGTCCAGGGCTTTTGTTGTTGTTGTTGTTGGGAGCTTTTAAATTGTTGCTTCAATTTTGGTGCTTGATACTTGTCTATTCAAGAGACCTATTTTTTCCTGGTTAAAGCTAGGGAAATAGTGACAGTCCAGGTATTGGTCCATTTCCTGTATGTCGTGAAATTTCTAGGTATAGATTTTTTTGTAGAAATAATAATAATAAAAAAAGATCTTTTGTATCTCTATTCTCTCTGTTGTTATTTCCCTTTCTTTGTTTCTGATTGAGATTATTAGAGATCTTACTTTTCTGTTTTTAGTTAATCTGCCCAGAGGTTTATTGATTTTATGGTTTCCTTTTATTTTTTTTCTTTAGCAGGCCCGGGCTGAGTTCAAAACTGCCAGGCCCAATACATGGCTGGTGCTCTAACCATTGAGTATGGGCACCCAGCTTGATTTTATTTTTTCCAATTATCACATTTTTGTTTTGTTAATTTTATGAATGATTCTTTTGCTTTAAATTTCATTTATTTCTATTTTAATTTTGGTTATGTCTTCTCTTCTGCTAGGTTTGGGATTTTATTGCTCTTCATTTTCCATTTCCTTGAGGTAGTTCATTAGATTGTTTATAGGCCCTCTTTCTGTTTTTTTGGATGTGGGCATCCAATGCATGCAAATTTCCCTGTTAGGACCTTTTTTGTAGTATCCCACGGCTTTCGATAGCTTGTAGTTTCATTATCATTATGTTAAATGAATCTAATGATTTTCTTCTTTATTTCCTCCTTGACCCAGCTGTCATTAAAAATAAGGTTGTTTACTTTCCATAACTTTATGGAGAGATGAAGGATTTTGTTTGAGTTGAATTTTACTTAATTTGCTTATCCTCTGAAAAGACATAAAGCATAATATTTTCAATTCTTTTAATTTTTTTGAGTTTTGATTTGTTTCCTAGAATATGGTCAATTTTGGAGTATGATTTGTGAGCTGGCAAGCAAAACTCATACTTAGTAGTTTTGGGATGATACATTTTATTTTTGTTTATTATGCCTAATTAAAGGTTGTGTTTAAGTCCTTTGTTACTATGTTTAGTTTCTGGCTTAAGCATCTGTTCAGTTCTACCAGTTGGGTGTTGATGTCTTAAACTATTATGTCAGAATGTCTAGGGTTAATTTCATAAATCTGGGAGCATTGAAGTTGGGTATATGTATATTTAGGGTTCACATGTCTTCTTGTTGTATTATTCCCTTGACCAATGTTTAGTGTCCATATTTATCTTCTTAACTTTTGTTGCTTTAAGTCCATATACAGCCAGCCTGTCCCTCTTCTGTATGGAATTCAAGGTATTCACATTATTGGGAGAATTGATAAGTTTAGTTTTGTTCATCTTATTTTATGAATTTTTATTGCTTAGCTTTATCCTTTGTGTCATTGTGGAAACTAGATTTTGTCATTTAGTTTCTGGGTGTCTACTTTGCTGGTGGTCAATTGTGATGGGCAATGTGAAGAACAGGTCTGAGTACTGTGGTGCAATCCCTCAATGTTTGCATTTCAGTAAAATATTTCATTTCTCTGTTGAATAGGAAGCTTAAGTTAGCAGAATACAGAATACTTGAATGAAAATTGTTACCTTTAAGAAGGTTAAAGCTAGATGACCACCCTCGTCTGACTTCAGCTGGATAGTCTGCTATTATCTTGATGGATCTGCTCCTGTGGGTCAATTGGTTCTTATCCTACCTGTTTACAGTATTTTCTCTTTCATTACAATGTGTCTAAAAGGTGCAACAAGACAAACTGGTTTTGGTATCCATCTAAAAAGAATGTGTGGACAGTGCCTGTGGCTCAAAGGAGTAAGGTGCTGGCCCCGTATGTCAGAGGTGGCAGGTTCAAAGCCAGCCCTGGACAAAAACTGCAAAAAAAAAAAAAAAAAAAAAAAAAAGTGTCAGAATCTTTGGGGATGGTTGGGAAATTTTTAGTTATTATATCCTCCAGTAGGTCTTCTATACTTTTGAATCATTTTTCTTTTCCTTTAGGAATACCTATAACTTGTATGTTTGTATGCTTCATGAAGTCCCATAATTCTCTAAGGAATCGCTCTGCTTTTACTCTTATCTTTTTTGACTCTTTACTTGAATTAGTTCAAGAACCTTATTTGCTAGCTCTGAGAGTCTTTCTTCTCCATGATTTAATCTGTTATTGATACTTTTTCATGCATCCTTAAGTTCCTTGAATGACTCCTTCAGTTTTTTAAGCTCCAATGTATCCTGTTGAATTTCATCATGTCTTTCAAAATTGGGTTCAATTTTTGGATTTCATCAAGTCTTTCACTGGTTTTCCATTTCCCTTTAATTCCCTTCATTGTTTTTGATATCTATACTCTAAATTATCTTTCTTTCATTTTCATAATTTATTTATAGGTGGGATCCTCTGTGGGAGCTGCCTTGTGATCCCTTGGTGGTGGTGGTGGTAGTTGATATATTCTAGTTTTTTATGTTTTTTTTTTTTCCAGAAATTTTTTTGGGCTCCTCATGTATGTTTTCTTTTTGTTCACTTCCTTCCCCTACTTTTTCCTCTTGCTTCCTCCTTATCCTAAAATTTTGTTGTCTCTGTGCTTGGGTGTTGGAGTGGCCTTTTGTTATAGGGTCAAAAAGTAGGAAAGAGTATAGAGCAAGAAGGGAGAAAAGGAAAGAAAGTTAAAAAATGACAAAAGGAGAGAATGATGTAAAGAGAAAAACAGAAATAAGACTTGTATTTGGCAATGTGCAGTGACCCACAGTTGCAATTCCAGGACTCTGGGGGACAGAGAAGCTTGCCTCTGAGGTTGAGTGCTCCTTACTAGCCTGAGCAAGAGTGAGACTCTGTCTCTATCAAATATAGAATAAAACCAGTAATGTAGAGTGGCAAAGACCTAGAAATATGTTCTCTCCAAAAGCCAAAGCTAGGGGTATGCCCTAGCTTAGGGGTTCAAAACCTCCATTAGTTAGGCAAATGCTATGATACCCCAGCTCATGCCTCAGAGGAAGCATTCGTTTCAGAAATAAAGTACCAAATGAAACAGAAGAAAACAGACCTGGACAAAAGGAGGGATATCTTGCCTGTCATTTGAGAGATATATGAAGGAAAAATGAGAAAAGTAGAAAAATATCCACAAAAAGAAAGAAAAGAAAGAAAAAGAAAAGACAGGAAAACTGTGATATTGAAACAAATAAAAAGGAAAAAATACAAACAAAATAAACATTTTTTAAAAAAGGTTAAAAAATCAGAAAGTATATATTCCAATATATTGCCTGGATACTAGGTGGTGCTCCAAGGTTAAGAAACAAAAAACAAGCATGCTGTTTCTGCTGCTTGATGATGGAGGCAGGAACTAGCTATTTGCCACAGAGACCCAGTCTTGTTTTCCTGGTTTATTTAATTTTAATATTGGTGTGGTTTCTTCACTAGTGTTCAATCTCTGTGGGTTTGGGAGCCTGAAACTTACACCAAACCTCATGGGAAATATGCCTCTACCCTCCAAACTGTTCCATTTAGAGGCAAAGGGGTCTGCATGGGGGTATGGGATCTGTTCATATTGCCTCAAGGGTGGCTGCCAGAGCCCAGCAGGCAGAGTCAGAACTGGCCATGTGCTGGGACCCCGAGGGCTGTTCCTTTCTAGCAACTCTCCCACAATGGCGGTGCCCTGGCTGCTGGTGGTGAAGCAGTCCTGGTGTCCAATCCTGCCCAGTGGTCCAAACCTGCCCACTGGGTGCTGTTCAAGTTTGCTTGCTTGCTCGGGCTCTCCTAATGCTTGTTCAAGCCAGCTTCCAAATTCAAAAATCAGCAGGATACACTTTCCCTATCTCTGGCATTTTCCCAGAGGGCCAGCTTCTTCATGAACCCAAGTACCACCTTCCATGCAGGTCTTCCACTGCTTTTGTCCTTCTTAGTTCCTGAAGTCCCTTGCTGTCTCACTGTGCTATCACAAGGATGTTTCTGGGTGGGACAGTTAAGTAAGAGATGGCTGCAGACCCCTTGCCTCCATCTAAGTGGGAGTGGCTTATGAGGTGATGTCTCTTAGTTTGCCATCTTGGACCCAGAATCCCAGATCAAAAATTTCTTCATTGATGCATTTATCATTTCAGAGCAGGTTATTTCATTTCCATTTGTTTGTATATTTTCTGAGGTTACTGATGTTAATGATTTCCAGTTTTATTCCATTGTGATTAAAAAAAAAACTTGATGTGATTTCAACTTCTTTTCATTTGTTGGTAATTCTTTGGGGGCCTAAAATACAGTGTGTTCTGGAGAGTGTTCCATATAGTGATGAAAAGTGTATTCTGTAGCAATTTGCTGAAATATTCTTTAAATATCCATTAGGCTTATTTGTTTTAGTGCGTAGTTTAACTCCAGTGTTTCTTTGTTGATTTTCTGTCTCCATTGTCTGTCTACTACTCTGGTCTGGGGTCATGAGATTCTGTACTGTTATTGTATTGCAGCTTATCTCTCTTTAGATCTATTAACTTTTGTTTTATGTATTTGGGTCCTCTAGTGTTGGATGTATATGTATTTATAATTGTTATATCCTCTTGCAGAATTGACCTCTTTTCTATTATACAGTCACCTTCTTTCTTTCTTTTTACAGTTTTTGAGTTGTAGTCTATTTTATCCAATACAACTACAGCTACTCTTCCTTTTTTGTTTTCTTTTTTCTGTAATTCTTTTTCCATCCATTCATTTTCAGTCTGTGTGTCTTTAAAGGTGAAGTAGATTTCTTTTAGGCAGCTTAGTTGGGTTTAGTTTTTTATTAATTTATCCACTTTCTATCTTTTAATTGGAGAATATTGTCCACTTACATTCAATGTTATTATTGGGAGGTGGTGCCAGATTATCATTTATTTTAGGACAATGTTTCTCATTTGGGGTCAATTTTGCTGCTAGGATACATCTGACAATGTCTGAGAACATTTGCTGCAACTAGGATTGCATTTGTTGCTACTGATGCCTACTGGGTAGGGGCCAGGTATGTTGTTAAACATCCTACATTGTACAAGATAGCCTCTGATAATGAAAAAATTACTTACTCCTGGGTGGTGTCCATAGCTCAGTGGGTAGGGCTTCTCCATTCTTGTGATGCTTTACTAAGAATAATGTGTTCCACTTCCACCCAGGTTAATACAAAAGATGTAAAGTCTCCATCTTTTTTAATGGCTGAATAGTATTCCACGGCATACATATACCACAGCTTGTTAATCCATTCCTAGGTTGGTGGGCATTTAGGCTGTTCCCACATTTTGGTAAGTGTAAATTCAGCTGCAATAAACATTCTAGTGAAGATGTCCTTATGATGGTACAGGAGGATTTTTTTTCCTTCTGGGTAGATGCCCAGTAATGGGATTGCAGGATCAAATAGGAGGTCTAGTTTGAGTTCTTCAGGGTTCTCCATACTTCTTTAAAGAAAGGTTGTATTAGTTTGTAGTCCCACCATCAGTGTAAAAGTGTTCCCTTCTCTCCATATCTACACCAGCATCTGCAGTTTTGAGATTTTGTGATGTGGGCCATTCTCACTGAGGTTAGGTGATATCTCAGGGTGCTTTTGATTTTTCATTTCTCTAATAGAGCTAACAAGCATTTTTTCATATGTTTGTTAGCCATTCATCTGTCTTCCTTAGAGAAGGTTTTATTCATGTCTCTTGCCCATTGAGTGAAGGGATTTGAGTTCTTTTTAAATCCTAGTTACCAAGCTTTTGTCCATCCAAAATATGGAAATATCTTTTCCCATTGTGTAGGTTGTGTATTAGCTTTAGTTGTCATCTCCTTAGCTGTACAGAAGCTTTTCAGGTGTTTATTTTCATTTGTTTATTTTTGTTGTAGTGGCACTTTCCATGGAAGTCTTCTTCATAAAGTCTTTCCCTAGGCTGATATCTTTAAGTGTTTTTCCCATGCTTTCCTTGAGGATTTTATTATTTCATGCCTTAAATTTAGGTCTTTTATCCATCTTGAATCAATTTTTGTGAGTGGAGAAAGGTGCAGGTCCAGTTTTAGTCTTTTACATGTGGATATCCAGTTCTCCCAGCATCATTTGTTGAATAGGGATTCTTTCCCCCAGTGTATGTTCTTGTTTGGTTTATCAAAGATTAGTGGCTGTAAGATATTCATTTAATCTCCTGGTTTTCTGTTGGGTTCTAGATAGCTATGTCTCTATTTTTGTGCCAATATCATGCTATTGTGATCACTATGGCCTTGTTGTACAGCCTAAAGTCTGGTAGGCTGATGCCCCTGGCTTTCTTTTCATTGCTAAAACTGCCTTAACATATGGGTTTTTTTCTGGTTTCATACAAAACAAATAATTATTTTTTCCAAGTCTGGAAAGTATGATGTTGGTATTTTAATAGGTATGGCAATTAATATGAAGTTTGCTTTGGGAAATATTGACTTTTTTTTTTTTTTTTTGGTAGAGACAGAGTCTTACTTTATTGCCCTTGGTAGAGTGCTGTGCCATCACAGCTCACGGCAACCTCCAGCTCCTGGACTTAGGCAATTCTCTTGCCTGAGCCTCCCCAGTAGCTGGGACCACAGGCACCCGCCACAATGCCCGGCTATTTTTTGTTGCAGTTTGGCCAGGGCTGGGTTTGAACCCACCACCCTCGGTATATGGGGTCGGTGCCCTACTCACTGAACCACAGGTGCTGCCCAGTATAGACATTTTTAACAATGTTGATTTCTTCCCAGCCATAAGCATGGTATCTTCTTCCATTTGTTAATATGTTTTGCTATTTCTTTTCTTAGGATTTCATAATTCTCTTTATAGAGGACCTTCACCTCTATAGTTAGGTATATTCCTAGGTATTTCATTTTTGTTGATGCTATGGTGAAGGGAGTTGTGTCCTTGATCAGCTTCTCATGTCGGCTATTATTGGTGTATACAAAGGCTACTTATTTGTGGACTTTGATTTTATATCCTGAGACATTACTGTATTTTTTGATGACTTTCAGGAGTCTTGTGGTTGAGTCTTTGGGGTTCTCCAAGTATAAAATTATATCATCAACAAAGAGGGAGTATTTGACCTCCTCTGCTCCCATTTGGATGCCCTTTACTTCTTTCTTTTGCCTGATTGTATTGGCTAGAACTTCCAGCACTATGTTGAATAGTAGTGGCAATAGAAGACAACCTTGTCTGGTTCCAGTTCTAAGTGGAAAAGCTTTCAGTTGTACTTGATTTAGCATAATATTAGCTGTGGGTTTGTCATAGATGGCTTTGATTAGTTTAGGAAATGTGCCACTTATGTCTATACTCTTAAGTGTTCTAATTAGAAAAGAATGCTAAATATTAATAAATGCTTTTTTTTTTTTTGCATCTATTGGGGGAACTATATAGTTTTTGTTTTTGCTTCTGTTGATATGGTGGGTTACATTTATGGATTTGGATATTTTAAACCAGCCTTGCATCCCTGGGATGAAACTTACATGTTCATGGTGTATGACTTTTTTGATGAGAAGCAGTAATCTGTTGGGTAGGATTTTGCTGAGAATTTTTGCATCTATATTCATTAGTGAAATTGGTCTGAAGTTCTTTTTAGTTGGATCTTTTCCTGGTTTTGGTCTCAGGGTGATGTTTGCTTCATAGAACATGTTGCAGAAGATTTCTTGCTCCTCAATTTTTTAGAATAATTTCTGTAGTATGAAAATAAGCTCTTCTTTGAAGGTTTGATAGAATTCTGGTGTGAAGCCTTCTGGCCCAGGGCATTTCTTTCTTTTTTTTTTTTTTTTTTTTTTTTGGTTGGGAGATTTTTTATTGTTTCTTTGATATAAGTGCTTGAAATTGGTCTGTTAAGGAGATGTTTTTCTTCAGTTCCAAATATTGATCCATTTCCTTCACATTATCAAATTTCTAGGCATAGAGTTTCTTTAGTATTTAGAGATAATCACTTGTATCTCTGTGACGTATGTTGTTATTTCTTTTTAATCATTTCTGATTGAGGTTACTAGAGATTTTATTTTTCCATTTCTAGTTAGTATACCCAAAGGTTTATCTATTTAATTTATTGTTTTTCAAAAAAACAACTCCTTGTTTCATTGATTCTGAATGATTCTTTTGTTTTTAATTTCATTAATCTCTGATTTAATTTTAGATATTTCTTTTCTTCTATTGTGTTTAGGCTTAGATTGTCCTTCTTTTTCCAATTCCATAAGATAGTTTGTGAGTTTGTGGGTGCTGTCTCTTTCTGTTTTTCAGATGTAGGCATCTAAAGTGATAGATACATTTTCCTCTCAGTACTGCTTTTGCTGTATCCCACAGATTTTGGTAGCTTGTGTCTTCATTGTTGTTATGCTCAGGGAAGTTAATGATTTCCTTTTTTATCTTTCTGCACCTAACTGTCATTCAGAATAAAGTTATTTAACTTCCATGCCTTTTTTGTGGGGCTGAACATTTTTGTTAGAGTTGAGTTCCAACTTAAATGTCTTGTTATCTGAGAAGATACAAAGTAAAATTTTAATTATTTTGATTCTGTTGAGGTTTGTTTTGTGTCATAAGACATGATAAATTTTGAAGAATGTTACATGGGCTGATGAGAAGAATGTATATTCTTTAGCTTTGGGATGGAGTGTTCAATATAGATCTGTGAAGCACAGTTGTTCTAGGGTCACATTTAAGTTCCTTATATCTTTATTTAGTTTCTGTTTAGAGGATCTGTCCAGCTCTGTAAGAGGAGTGTTAAAGTCCCTGGCTATTATGGTGTTGTGGGATATCATATTGCTCAGACTAATTAAGGTCTATTTTGGAAATTTGGGAGCATTTAAGTTGGATGCATAAATATATAGGACTGAAATGTCTTCTTGTATTATTCCTTTGACCAATATAAAGTGCCCATCACTGTGTTTTGTGTGTTTTTTTTTTTTAACTGTAGTTGGTTTAAATTTACTCGTATCTGAAAATAAGAATGCAACCCCTCTTTTCTTCTGAATTCTGTTTGCCTGAAAAATTGTCTTCCTTCTCTTAACTCTTGAGTTTTAATTTGTCCTTTGAGGCTAAGTGTGTTTCCTGCAGACAGAAAATGGATGGCATGTGTGTTTTTTTTATCCAATCAGCCAGTCTGTGCCTCTTCAGTGGGGAATTCAAGCTATTAACATTTATTGAGAGAGTTGATAAGTGTGATGGCATTCTAGTCTACTTATTTTGTGAATTTTATCTTTTGCATACTTGTGGAAGCTAGGTCTTGTCCTTCAGTTTCTGAGTGAGTGCTTACTTTGCAGGTGGTCTATTATGATGGTCAGTGGGCAGAACAGGTTGAAGTATTCCCTATAGAGCTTGTTTTGTTGTGGCAAACTTTCTCAATATTTGCATATCAATAAAATATTTGATTTTGCCATCAATTTTAATGCTTAGCTTAGCAGGATATAGTATTTTGGGCTGGAAATTGTTTTGTTTAATTAGATTAAAGGTAGATGACCATTCTCTTCTGGCTTGAAAAGTTTCATTTAAGAAGTCTGCAGTCACCCTGATAGGTTTGCCCAAGTAGGTCAATTGGTACTTGATTCTTGTGGCCTGTAGAATCTTTTCTTTTGTCTTGACTTTGGACAGGTTCATCACAATGTCTCTTGGAAAAGCTCGATTTGAGTTGAGTTGACCCAGGGTCTGATATCCCTCTGAATGGAGTGTGTCAGAATCTTTGCTGATGTTTAGGAAATTTTCATATATAATTGTCTCCAGTTGTCTTTCATTTCCTCTAGGGCATCTTTCTTCCCCTTCTGGGATACGTTTAACTGGTATGCTTCAATGCTTCATGAAGTCTCATAATTTTGTTAGTGAGTGTTCTGCTTTCTTTCTCTGACTCTTTAAGTATCTGAGCTAGCTCAAGTTCTTTGTTCTCTACCTCTGAGATTCCTTCTTCTGCATGGTGTAATTACTGATACTTTCTACTACATCTTTAAATTCCTGAATTGACTGCTTCAATTCCTTTAGCTCTACTATAACCTTTCTATATTCTTTATAGCATTCATCTCTTATTTGAGTCTGGTTTCGATTTCTTTTTGGTTATTTTCCACTTTCTCAGCATTCCTTTATTGTTTTTATCATCCATTTTTAAATTACCCTTCTCTCATTTCTAACATTTCTTTATAGGTGGACTCCTCTGTAGCAGCTAGCTCATGGTCCCTTGTGGGGGAGTTGTTGCCCTAGTCTGGTTTTTCATGTTATCAGGATTTTTCTGCTGTGTCTTCCTCATGAGTGTTTTACTTTTATTTATTTATTTTTTTGCCCTAATTTTCCTTTTACTTCCCCTTGCTCTTCATGATACCATGCCTCTGACCTAAGGTGTTAATTTGTTCTTTTAGAACAGGACTAAAAGGATGAGAAGATTGGAGAGCAAGAAGGGAAAAATGGTTAAAAAAAAAAAAAAAAAGAAAAAGAAAAAAAGAAAAAAGGGAAAAGAAAGGGGGTAAATAAAAGGAAAGATTGACAGGGCAGCACCTGTGGCTTAGAGGAGTAGGGCACTAGCCCCGTATGATGGAGGTGGCAGGTTCAAACCCAGCCCTGGCCAGAAACTGCAACTTCAACTGGCCATCCAACTGACCTCACTCTATGCCCCTGTGGGCCAAGTCTGCAAGGCAGCTCTCCTACTACTGAACAATGAAATCCCAGCTCTTCCCCAGTATCTCAGTCCTGGCCTCTGGGCACTGTTCAAAGTCTCTTCATCACTGGCTCAAGATCTTCTAGCATGGGCCTCGCTCTGGGACCCTGAGGGTGGAGCCTGCAGGAGACTACAATGGCTGTGCCTGTTCTGCAGCTAAACAATGAAGGCTCTTTTCTGGCCCAGCAGCTCAGTCGTAGACTCTGGAGATTGCTCAAAGTCACTTGCACACTTGCCCAAGGTAGCTCAACCAAGTGCCCAAGTCCAAAAAAGGAAGACAGAGAAGGCCTTCCAGGTAGTCTTGCTGTTGCTTTAGCTATCACTGTGGCAGTTGCCATGGCTTCAGACTTACTGAAACCACTTGCTACTTCTCCACTGCTTTTGTCCTCTTCCTGGGATCCAGAGGTCGCCCACTGCCTTCGTATTTCCTATGAAGTATTTCCTATGTGTCAGACAGAAAAAACTAAAAGTCAAATAATTTAATATTATATACCAATAATTCCAAAGATATTATTTTCATAATATAGTGTATAAAATATTTATTTTGAATAGCCTCTGAAAACTAATACCACTCATCTGAGGTTTCTTATTGGCCTTTAAAATTAAATTATTGTATCCTTACATTCATTTGATCTTTAGTTAAAACTTTAAATACCAAGGGTCTACAACCACTTACCTTTGATAATTACAGTTCATGAGGCTCATTGATAAAACTGTGAGCTTTTCCTGTCCATTTATGTTTATTCAGATTTTGGTGTTCACAGGTTGAGAACACTGAGACATAGGGTATTCAAAGTCTGTGCAGATAAGGGCACTGCCCAGATTCAACCCTAGGGAGTGTGCAGACTGTGCATGTAACCATGGAACAGTGGTCTCAGAAACATGTAGAAGCAGCATCATAGAGAAAGGAGAGCAGGAAATAGTTCTGCTGGTGGGTAACTTTGTATAAGTTATTCACATTTTCTGGTTCTATAAAATTATGAAGATTTAGTAACTTTAGATAAATTGTAAGATGAAAGCAGCAACAGACAGTACGGAAACAAATGAACACCACTGGTTGCCAGTAAAGTTTTATTTAAAAAAAATTGAGGCAGGCTGCATTGGCTCATTAGCTACAGTTTGCCTATCCTTTTTCAAAGCTTTATAAAAGCTTACTTACCTTACTGGCTTATTACTTCCTGGAGGTAGAACGTAATGTTATAAAAAGACAAGTGATTTTATATTTTGAATTTTTGTTTAAAATTTTCTTATGTCAGACCATCATTGGTAAGTTATTGGATCTAGAAAAGAACTCTGTATTCAAAATTCTAAGATGGAATAATAGTACTGCCACTGACTAGGTAGATGACTTTGATCCGGTCATGTGATGAAAATGGGAGTAATAATGTTAAACCTACATAGATTGTTGTGGGAATTAAATCAGCTAATACTTGTGAATGCATTTCAAAAGTAAAATTTTTTTTCATGGTATTTGTTTTATGTTAACTCTCCCACAGGAGTACCAGCTTACAACAGGATTAACTAATTCTATGATCTGGGCTGCATATTTCATTGCAGGCTTGTTGATGTTTATAATTACCGTCTGTGCACTGTGCATAACTTTATGTCTCAAGGCAAGTATCTATCTGAATACAGCACACTACAGCTAAACTTTAAGAGGGATAAAGTAATCGGGGTAGGAGCTTAGTGGGTTTTGTATTACAGAAGAGTAAAGGTGTTTTACATTGATGCTACTGCGGAAATTCAGAATCTGCTCAATCTATCAGCAAATAAAATGATATTCTTAGATTAGTGGCTGTGAGAAAGGAGTTATTTAGTTAACTTGGCATTTCACTGAGCAGTGTGATCTGTTTTACTTGGGCCACTCAAGTGTTTTATGTTTTCTATCACCTCCCTTGTTTTTCTCTGACACCACTTCAAATGTGACTAAACTAGATTCCTGATTGTTTTGCTAGATTACACATGAAAGAATCCTCCAATATAGTGACCCAACACTCGTTGTCATCTTTTTCCTGAGTTTTGTCATCGCCTCAATACACTTCAGCTTTATGATTAGCACATTCTTCAATAGAGGTCAGTCTATATTTCACAATCCTTCTGTTAAAGATTCTCAGTGTTTTAATTGACTAAAAGATTTTATCTGGCAACTCCTTCTAAATTTTAGTTAACACTTTATATGTAATTGCTTATATTCTAACTAAAAAGACAAATATCACATACATATGAAATGATTTGAGAGAAAGTACAAAGATTTGTGAAAATTATTATAGTATAGGATGCATTTGAAAGAAGATAAAAACCAAGATAAGTCATATGTGACTGAAAGATATAAATTAAATAGGGTCATATGGAATGTTTATTTATTAATTTAATTAGGTATTGAAATCAGTTATTACAATTACCTGGAATAGTGTCAACTATACAAAAAACAAATAAGAATTTTTTTTTTGCCCTTTGTGTCTCTTATATAAGGAAGATTTGTGACTAGGTAAATTCAGACTGGATTAGTTATGGAATTTGTAAAAATACTTTTCCAGTGGTCATTTCCCGTTATCAGTTAGTGAAAAACGTGGTAACTTTTTTTTTTTAGACAGTAACTTCCACAATTTTTCACTTTTATCTCTCTTGTAAACAGAGGGTAGAGAATTATTATGCCAAAGTAAGCATGAAGCTGATATGTTGAAAAACATTGTAAAGTAGGTAAATATCAATGACTCAGCTGATATTGATTGAATATTTTTTAAAAAATTCCTTCTGTTTATAAACATTGCTGAAGTACTGCAAGTTCAAAACCTAAGTGGCAGGTAAGTGAAAGTGAAAGCTTGGGATGTTCTGCTGAACACCAGATATTTTTGAATTTTCATCTGACAGAATTCAGGGATCTAAGACAAGTTTAGAGGCTGCTAAAAGTGGGATATTTAAGAAGACACCACAAATAAAGGTTGTATCTCAAGAGATTTTCTTATTTTAACAGTGAATAAGAAATAAAGATGCTATATAGAAGGAATAGCAAGTTCTTGCCTTACTTTAAATTGACCTAAATATTAAGAGTGTGGCGTATGTGAGAAAGACATTAGTGAATACAATCAGCAGACAGAAATCCAAGTTTTTGTTAAACAGGGCTTTAAAAAATTTTAAATTCTACATATAATAGCTATATATTGTACATTGTACAATAACTATAATTATGTATTATATATATATAATATATTTATATATAATATATTTATATATATATTATATATACTTATATATAATATATATTTATATATATATTTTATAATATATATATATATAATTTATATATATATATATATGGTACAATGTGATGTTTTGATATATGTATACATTTGATAATGATCAAATCAGGTTATTAGCATATACATCACCTCAACACATCTAACCTTTCTCTGTAGTTAGAACATTCAAAATCCTCTCTAGTTATTTTGAAATGTATAATACATTGTTAACAACAGTCACTCTATTATGCAATAGGACACCAAAGCTTCCTCCTCTTACTTAATTGTAATATACCAATCTCTCCTTATTCCCCTCTCCACCTACTCACCCCAGTTAGTTCTTTATAGCACATTCTACCTGATAGCTGAAGAATACACATTCTTCTCAACAGCACATGGAATATTCTATAGGATAGATTATATCTAAATTAAAAAAACAAACCTTCACAAATTTAAGATCACAATCAATACAAGGATTTTTTTCATGGTATAAAACTGTATGGTATAGTTTTCATGGTATAAAACTAAAATCAGTAACAAAAAAACCTTGGAAACAACATAAGGACATGAAATTAAACAATATGCTTCTGAACAACCAGTGGGTCAATGAGGAAATAAAAAGGAATTTAAGAAATATCTTAAGACAAGTGAAAATTAAAATATAATTTATGAATTATAAATGAAAAAAAATAAAATGAAAATTTAATTTTATAAAAAAGTTATGGGATGAAGCAAAATTATTCCTGGAGGGGAGTTTATAGTAATAAATGTCTATGTTTAAAAATTAGAAGAAATACTTCAAGTAAACATTCTAATCATAACTATGAATGAGAAAAATAAAAGAAAATTCAAGTTTTAGTAGAGGGAAAGAATAATAATTGTTAGAGCATAAATAAATGAAATAGAAACTAAAAAATTCAAAAACATTAATAAAATTAAGAATTTGTTTTTTGAGAAGATAAAATTGACAAGCCTTTAGCTAAACTAAGAAAAAAAGAGAGGACTCAAAAAAGGAGGCATTTTAAGTGATACTACAGAAATAAAATGGGTAATAAGAGACCATTATAAATAATTATATGCCAACAAATTGGATAACCTAGAAAAATGGTTAAAAACCCTGAACATCTATAACCTTGCAAGATAAAACTTGTGAAGAAATAGGGAATCTGAACAGACCAATAATGAGTGAGGAGATATGAATTGTGATTGAAAGTTTCCCATCAAAGAAAAGCCTACAACCTGGTGGTCACTGCTAAATTCTACCAAACACTTAAAGAATTAATATTAGAAATATTAATTCTCAAGCTATTCAAGAAAATTGAAGAGATGAAAATACTTCTAAACTCATTCTCTGAGGCCAGAATTAACCCTGATATCAAAGTCAGACAAGGATACATAGGAAAAAAAAAAAAAAAAAGGAAAGAAAAGAAAAAGCAAAACTACAGTTAAGTATTCCAGATGAACATAGATGAAAAAATCCTTAACAAAATGCTAGCAAACTGAATTCAATAGCACATTAAACAGATCTTCTACTCTGACCAAGAGAAATTCCAAGTTTTATAGCAGAATACTGGTGAATTGATGTACAATTTTATATTGTATTAGTACCTTCATATGTTATAGGTGCTTCTTTACTCTTCTAGCCATCTACTTACATATCTAAAGTATTTTGCTTTTTTGTAATTCTTGTTTTAATTGCCTTTAATTGACATATAATAGTTGAACATATTTTTGAGGTATATGTGATATTTTGTTACATGTATACAATGTGTAATGGTTAAATCAGGGTATCTGGGGTATCTATCTCCTGAAACATTTCTTTCCTTTGTGTTGGGAATATTCCAATTCTTCTCTTCTGCTAATTTTTAAATACATGATAAATATTGTTAACTATGGTTTCTCTATTGTCTTATTGAATACTAGAACTTATTTTTTCTTGGTAACTGTATGTTTTTGCACCTTACTGAACTTCTTTTAAATCTTGTCCTCTTTTCCTTCTTAGCCTCTTGTATCCACAGTCCTATATCTTTAACCTCCATTAGATATATGGTATTTCTCTTTATCTGGTTTCTTTTCTTTTTCTTTTTTTTTGAAAAAAAATTTTTTTTTAAATTAAATCATAGCTGTGTACAATAATGTGTTGGTTTTATATACAATTTGAAATACTTACAACAAACTTGTTTACCTTGCCTTCACTGCACTTTCTTAATTGTGTTAAGACATTTATACTCTACGCTTAGTAGATTTGACATGTACCCTTGTAAAATGCACCGTAAGTGTGGTCTGACCAAATACCCTCCCTCCACCCATCCTTCCCCCTTCCCTCCCCTCCACCTCCTTTTTTCTCCTTCATCTTGAGCTGTAGTTGGGTTATAGTTTTCATATGGGAGTATGGGTGCTTATATATTGGTTTCATAATAGAGCTGAGTACATTGGATACTTTTTCTTCCATTCTTGAGATACTTTAAGATTTAAGTGTACAGGTGTTTTTTATTTTTTTGTTACATAGATGAATTGTATAGTAGTAGTATCTGGATAGTGTACCTGTCACCAGAATGGTATACATTGCCATGTTTTTTTTTTTCCTTCACCTCCCTCCCTTCCCTGATTCTGAATCTCCAGTGTCCATTTTACCTGATAACCTATAGCTTTAGGTCTCAGCTGTAATTGGAAACATGTAGTCTTTGGTTTTCTATCTCTGCATTGCTTCTTTAGGATAACAGCTTCTCATTTCTATTCTAGTTGCTGTAAGGGACATTATTTCATCCTTTTCATGGATGAGTAGTATTCTACAGTACATATATGCTACTCTTTATCCACTCCTCAGTTGATGGTACTTAGGTTGATTCCATATATTGGCAATTATAAATTGTGCTGCAGTAACCATGTGATATATGAAATAATGATTTCTTTTTTTTTTATTAAATCATAGATGCGTACATTGATATGATCATGGGGCATCATACACTAGCTTCACAGACCATTTGACATGTTTTCATCACAATAGTTAACATAGCCTTCCTGGCATTTTCCCAGTTACCGTGCCAAGACATTTACATTCCACATTTACTAAGTTTCACATATACCCTTGTAAGATGCCCCGCAGGTGTACTTCCACCAGTACCCCTCCCTCTACCCACCTCCCCCCTCCCTCCTCTCCCTTTCCCCCTTTCCCCTATTCTTAGGTTGTAACTGGGTTATAGCTTTCATGTGAAAGCCCTAAATTAGTTTCATAGTAGGGCTGAGTACATTGGGTACTTTT
>CAUYPK010065834.1:0-41093 GCA_963574355.1 Loris lydekkerianus | reverse complement strand
GTGTCTATGTCTGTATTTTTGTGCCAGTACCATGCTGTCTTGACCACTATGGCTTTGTAGTACAGCCTGAAATCTGGTATGGTGATGCCCCCACCTTTATTTTTATTGTTAAGAACTGCCTTAGCTACATGGGGTTTTTTCTAGTTCCATACAAAACGCAGAATCATGTTTTCCAAATCTTGAAAGTACTATGTTGGTATTTTAATAGGAATGGCATTGAATAGGTAGATTGCTTTGGGAAGTATAGACATTTTAACAATGTTGATTCTTACCAGCCATGAGCATGGTATGTTCTTCCATTTGTTAAAGTCCTCTGCTATTTCCTGTCTGAGGATTTTATAATTTTCTTTATAGAGGTCCTTCACCTCCTTTGTTAGGCATATTCCTAGGTTTTACATTTTCTTTGAAACTATGGTGAAGGGAGTTGTGTCCTTAATTAGTTCTCATCTTGACTGTTATTGGTGTATACAAAGGCTACTGATTTGTGGACATTGATTTTATATCCTGAGAAATTACTGTATTTTTTGATGACTTCCAGGAGTCTTGTTGTTGACGCTTTGGGGTTCTCTAAGTATAATATCATCTCATCAGCAAAGAGGGACAGTTTGACCTTCTCTGCTCCCATTTAGATTCACTTTATTTCCGTGTCTTGCCTAATTGTATTGGCTAGAACTTCCAGAACTATGTTGAAAAGTAATGGTGACAGAGAACAACCTTTTTTGGTTCCAGTTCGAAGAGGAAAAGCTTTCAGTTTTACTCCATTCAATAAAATATTAGCTGTGGGTTTGTCATAGAAAGCTTCAATCAGATTCAGAAATGTGCCACCTATGCCTATACTCTTCAGTGTTCTAATTAGAAAAGGATCCTGGATTTTATTGAATGCTTTTTCTGCATCTATTGAGAGGAACATGTGGTCTCTATTTTTGCCTCTGTTAATATGGTGGATAACGTTTATGGACTTGCATATGTTAAACCAGCCTTGTGTCCCTGGGGTGAAACCTACTTGATCATGATGTATGACTTTTTTGATGATAAGCTGTAATCTATTGGCTAGGAATTTGTTGAGAATTTTTGCATCTATATTCATTAGTGGAATTGGTCTGAAATTCTCCTTCTTAGTTGGGTCTTTTCCTGGTTTTGGTATCAGGGTGATGTTTGCTTCATAGAACATGTTGGGGAAAATTCCTTCCTCCTTCATTCTTTGGACTAATTTCTGCAGTACAGGAATAAGCTCTTCCTTGAAAGTTTGGTAGAATTTTGGTGTGAAGCCATCTGGATCATGTTTTTTTTTTTGTTATTGGAAGCTTTTTTATTGTTTCTTTAATCTCAGTGCTTGAAATTGGTGTGTTCAGGAGCTCTATTTCTTCCAGGCTAAGTGTAGGGAGAGGGTGTGAATCCAAATATTGATCCATTTCCTTCACATTGTCAAATTTCTGGGCATAGAGTTTCTGGTAGTATTCAGAGATGATCTCTTGTATCTCTGCAGGATCAGTTGTTATTTTCCCTTTATCATTTCTGATTGAGGTTACTAAAGACTTTACTTTTCTATTTCTACTTATTCTGGACAAAGGTTTATCTATTTTATTTATTTTTTCAAAAAACCAACTCCTTGTTTCATTAATTTTCTGAACAATTCTTTTGTTTTCAATTTCATTGATGTCTGATTTGATTTTGGATATTTCTTTTCTTCTACTAGATTTAGGCTTAGATTGTTCTTCTTTTTCCAATTCTATAAGATGATTTGTGAGTTTATTGATGTGCTCTCTTTCTGTTTTTTGAATGTAGGCATCTAAAGTGATAAATTTTCCTCTCAAAACTGCTTTTGCAGTATCCCACAGGTTTTGGTAGCTTGTGTCTTCATTGTTGTTATCTTCAAGGAAGTTAATGATTTTCTGTTTTATTTCTTCCTGCACCCATCTGTCATTCAACAGAAGGTTGTTTAATTTCCATGCTGGTTGTGTAGGGTTGAACATTTTTGTTAGAGTTGAGTTCCACCTACCTGAGAAGATACAGGTAAAATTTAAATTCTTTGGATTCTGTTGAGGTTTGTTTTGTGGCCTAGGATATGATCAATTTTGGAGAATGTTCCATGGGGTGATGAGAAGAATGTATATTCTTTATCTTTGGGATGGAGTGTCTATATGCGTCTATCAAGCACAGTTGTTGTTCTAGGGTCTCATTTAAATCTCTTATATCTTTGTTTAATTTCTGTTTAGAGGATCTGTCCAGCTCTGTAAGAGGAATGTTAAAATCCCCTGTTATTATGGTATTATCAGATATCATATTGCTCAGACTGAGTAAGGTCTGTTTCAAGAATCTGGGAGCATTTAAGTTGGGTGCATAAATATTTAGAATTGAAACATCTTCTTGTTGTATTTTTCCCTTGACCAATATGAAGTGACCATCTTTGTATTTTTTGACTTCAGTTGTTTTCAATCCATATGTATCTGAAAATAAGTTTGCAAGTTCTCTTTTCTTCTGAATTCCATTTGCCTGAAAAATTGTCTTCCAACCCTTGATTCGGAGTTTTAATTTGTCTTTTAAAGCCAGGTATGTTTCCTGGACAGCAAATGGATGTCTTCTGTTTTTTAATCCAGTCAGCCAATCTATGCCACTTCAGTGGGAGATTCAAGCCATTAACATTTATTGAGATAATTGATAAGTATGGTAGTTTTCTATTCATCTTATTTTGTCAGAGTCCATTGCTTAGTTTTATCTTTTGTATCAGTGCGGAAGTTAGGTTCTGTCCTTTAGTTTCTGAGTTCTTACTTTGCTGCTGATCCATTGTGATGATCAGTGTGTAGAACAGGTTGAAGTATTTCCTATAAAGCTGGTCTTGTTGTGGTGAATTTCCTCAATGTTTGTATATCAGTAAATGATTTGATTTCTCCATCAATTTTAAAGTTTAGCTTAGCAGGATATAGAATTCTGGGCTGGAAATTGTTCTTTTTAAGACAATGACCATTGTCTTCTTGCTTGGAAAGTTTCATTAGAGAAGTCTGCAGTCACTCTGATGGATTTGTCCCTATAAGTCAACTGGTGCTTACTCCTGGCAGCTTGCATAATCTTTTCTTTTGTCTTGACTTTGGCCAGGTTCATCACAATGTGTCTTGGAGAAGCTTGGTTAGAGTTGAGGCAATCTGAGGTCTGATATCCCTCTGAAAGGAATGTGTCAGAATCTTTGGTGATATTTGGGAAATTTTCATTTATAATATTCTCTAGTATGGCTTTCATTCTCCTGGGGCATTATTCTTCCCCTTCTGGGATTCCTATAACTTGTATGTTGGAACGCTTCAACATTAAGTCCCATAATTCTGTCAGTGAGCATTCTGCTTTCTCTCTCGTCTTTTCTGCCTCTTTAACCACCTGAGTTATCTCAAGAACTTTGTCCTCTACCTCTGAAATTCTTTCTTCTGCATGGTCTAACCTGTTGCTGATACTTTCTATTGCATCCTTAAGTTCCCTAATTGACTGCTTCAGTTCCTTCAGCTCTGTTATATACTTTCTATATTCTTCATATCGTTCATTTCTTATTTGATTCTGTTTTTGGATTTCCTTTTGGTTATTTTCCACTTTACCAGCAGTTTCCTTCATTGTTTCCATCATTTCCTTCATTGTTTTTATTATGTGTATTCTAAATTTCCTTTCTGTCATTCCTAACATTTCTTTGTAGGTGGAATCCTCTGCAGTAGTTACCTCATGGTCCCTTGGAGGGGTTACTCTGGACTGGTTCTTCATGTTTCCAGGAGTTTTCTGCTGATTCTTCCTCATTAGTGATTTCTTTTATCAGTTTCATTGCCCTAATTTTCCTTTCACTTCCTCTTGCTCTTTAACTTGCCATGCCTGTGGGCTAGGGTTTCAATGAGTCCTTTTGGTACAGGAACAGAAGGATGAGAAGGTTGAATAGCAAGAAGGGATAAAAGAAAAAAAGAAAGAAAAAAGAAAGAAAGAAAAGAAAAAAGAGAAAGGAGAGGAGGTGGGTAAAAGGGAATATTGACAAAGAGAAAAGAGGCACAGAAGGATGGAGACAGAGCAATATAGGTGTACAGTAGGGTACTTTGACACAATCTTTAAAAAAATCCCCAACCTCTGGGGGTGCCGGGTTGGGTGGTTCCCTTGAGATCAGCAGCTCTTTGCTAGCCTGATCAGACACAGTACCCCACCTCCACCAAGTAGAGAGGAAAGACAAAAATGCCATAAATCAAACCAAAACAAGCAAACAGAAAACATTCATGGGATAAAACTGGGGGAGAAAACAAATAATAAGGATAGAAACACTAGCAAAAATTCAGTTCTAATTTTTGAAAAAGGCAACAATGGGAAGTTGTATTTAAACTAGAAAAATGGAGAAAGAAAAAAAAGAAAAGAAAAATTCTATGGGGGAAAAGGTTGAAATTAAAAAACAAAACAACAACAACAGCAACAACAACCTCCCACCCCACCCCCCCAAAAAAACCCAAAACAAAGCAATATATATATCTTGTTGGATATTGTCTGGGCAACAGGTGATCTTCTGGGGTATGAGATGTTAATCACAATGCTGGTATGACTGGGGGCCTCTGCTGATTTCTCAAACCCCACAGGGTAGAGACCCTAAATCTCTCTTCAGCCCTCTTAAAAGGCACTTTGAACTTCTAAACTTGGCTAAGCAGAAGCTTTCCCAGGAAAGTGCTTGTCACTGGGATCTCTTCTGAAGTGGCTATCCACTTACCCAGTGTACCAAAACAGAACTCACTCTGCCCCTGAGGGTTAAGGCTGTAAGGTGGCTCAGTCCCTACCTTTCAGCTGCTCAGTCACTAGATTACTAGCTCTCACCTCATCCTTGCTCTGCAACCCTGAGGGTGGAGCTTGCTGGGGCAGTTCTCTCACAATGGCTCCACGCAGCCCACATCTGAACACTATTAGCTCTGTCCAGCTCAGCAGCTCAGTCTGAGACCCTAGACAACACCCAAGTTCTCCGTACTCCTGCCCATGCTCTCCCAAGGCAGTTCAAATGAGTGCCAAGTCCAAAAACACCAAAACAGCTCACAGGTAAGACCTTTCCAGTTTGTAGTCTCACTGCTGCTGTACTTACAGCTGTCAGTGGAATTAGACCAAACAAACCCACGCACCCACTTGCCAGTTTTCCACTGCTTTTGTCCTCCTCTTGGGTTATAGAAGGTTCTTGCTGACTCCCTGTGTCCTCAAAGGGATAATTATAGGCAGATCCCAACAGCTGGAGATGCCTGGAATCTTGTCTCCCCAGACTCACCATGCCCAGTTGCAGGGAAGCTGTTACTCGGCCGCCATCTTGCTCCTCCCTTGCGATTTATTTAACATTTTATCTATTGCTCGTAGCATAATGCCTATTTCATATTTGGAGTTCAGTAAATGCTTGTTAAAAATTATTAAAGAGCCAGCATACGGTTTACACCTGTAATCCTGTCATCTCGGGAGACTGAAGCAGGAATATCCCTTGAGGCTTGGAGTTGAAGACCAGCCTGGGCAATGTAGCCAGACTTTGTCTTTATAAAGCATAAGAAAAATTAGCCAGGTGTGGTGGCACACTCCTGTAGTCCCAAGCTTTCCAGTAATACTGGGAAACTGAAGGAGGAGGATCACTTGAAGCCAGGAATTCCAAACTGCAATAAGCTATGATCAGCCCACTGCATTTCAGCCTGGGCAACAGAACAAGACTCTGTCACTTAAAAACAAAAAAAAATATCGAAGAGTCTCTCATTAGAAATAAATTGTGGCTGGAAGTACATGCCAACCTGTGAATCTGGTTAGTTCTAAGGAATTGATAAAGATTTTGAATTTGAAAAGCTCAGAAGCATAGCCCAAACTACAGACACTCACCATGGCTCTCCTCCCGCACCCCCACGAGGCCCCATTTGGGTGACCAGCTGGTCCCTGGACAATATCTATGTTCCAGCTACCTCACTATCATAATTCTTAAAAATAGTGTCTGTAACACTGAACCACAGGAGAGGACAAAGCGACCTGCCCATCCACCTGTTCTAATTAATGTATTTTTAAATCTTTCAAGGAAAACTATTTCTCCTCCTTTCTTTACACCACACAAAGATTTAGCCATAAAATTTCAGCTTAGAGTAATCACATCCAGAATCAATGGCTTCTTTTTTGAGTTAAAAAAAAAGAAATACCTCTAACATGCTCATTTTAATTTTAAAAATACTATTTTAAATGGTAGGGAGCCTTTTAATTCTCCACTCTGGGTTATAAAAAAAAATAATAGATAGGCAGAAATGTGTTATTAAAGCTATTTTTCTTGGCATTCTGGTAATTTAATAAACTGCTGAAGCTAAGCCTTAAGACTTTATGATGCAGCAAGAAGATGGCTTGTCTGTTGATTAATAGTTTTTGATATTCCCCCACCCAACCTCCCCCCTGCTTCTTGGGTTGATTTCTGAAGGACAACAGGCAATTTCTGAAGAATGAGGAAGATTTGGAGAAACCTTGTGTAAAAAATGTTTCATCCAAGGAATTTTAATCTCCTGGTACACACATATACACTCCTGTCTAAGGTTTGGGGTGCTGGTGAAACTGGTTAAGGTGAGGCCTAGAAGATAATGCTTGAGTGATTCCTTCCATACTGGACAATTTCTGAGCATTTCACCAACCTTGCAAAGTTTCCACATCAAGGCTACTGGGGGGTAGCTTAGTCTGGTTAGGCTGTCATAATAAAATACTATAGCCTGGGTGGCTTAAACCATAGAAATTTATTTCTCCTAGTTCTGCAGGTTGGGAAGATTAAGTTCAAGGTACTGGCAAGTGAGTTTCATTTTAAGGCCTCTTCTCTTGGCTTGTAGGCACCCTCTGTCTCATTCTGTGCTCACATGACCTCTTCTTCGGGAAAGAACAAGTTTTCTGGTGTCTCTCCTTATAAAGACACTAATCCCATCAGGAGGACCCCACCCTCATGACCCTATCCACGTTTAATGACCTCCAGAAGGCCCTATTTCTAACACCATCACAGTGAGGGTTAGGACTTCAACCCTAAGTTTTGAGAAGACACAAACAAAGGATGGTCCAGTTATTAGGCCAGTCACTTGGCTTCAAATCCACTCCTAATGATCTTTAAACTCTGCAAACCACATTTCGGAATTGCCTACCAGTTCCCTGGTAGGTTCTGTCATCAAAGAGCACCAGAGGGAGACCCAAGGCTAGAGGTGAAAGGAGGGATTGTTCATTCCCAGTTGGCTCGGATTCTGCTCAGCAGCACCCTGGCAATGGCAATCTTCCCCATCAGCACCTGTATCATCCAGTTGACCACTTGGCAAAGCCAGTCTCCCTGTGCCTTCTCCCCAAAGACCCCACCTCTGAGTGCAGAGACACCAATGCCATCCAGGCAGTCCCTCCTCCCTAGATTCAGAGCTCTGAGCTTCAGCTCCTCAAGGCTCCTCTCCTGGCCTTCTAAGTTTTCATCATTCTACTCTTTTCCCCTTGGGTGATCACTGCTTTTTTCAGTTCCTACTCTGTGCCACCCTTGGGATTCCTTTTATGTTTTCTCACTTTTTCAATGCAGAGATAACTATTATATATTAAATTCTTTCTGTTGAAATAATTGAAGTCACTTCTGTGTCCTCTTTGGGCCCTGACATACAGTAGGGACTTGGCTCTATTCATTGGATAGAAAGGGACAATCATGGAAAATATAGATAGGCTACCTTTGTACTCTCTAGGACTGTTTCTCTCCTTGTAAAATGAAGAAAATGATAAATAGTCTTCATTTAGGAGATCAACCCCACTAAGCCGATGTTCTTCTCTGTTTAGGAATGTCTGGGCAGGCTGGTTGTGGCAAGGAAAAATCTTCCTATTGAAAATTCTTCCTTCTTTCTTGCTAGATAGTTAGCTCTGTGAGGGCAGAGAATGTGATTGTTCATTTATGCAACTAAGCACCTCACCCAGTGTCAGGCGCAAGAGATGCATTCAATAAATGTCTGTAAAGTCATTGAATGAATAAATAGAAAGATAGATAAATGGAAGGATGGATGGAAGGATGGATGGATGTATGGATATAATCTAATCTCAAGAACATCTAGTACTGGGGAGAAGAAAGCCTTCCTGAAGGAACAGTGGTACTTCATTTTTTAATGTCATTAGGATTAGGATTGGCTACACATGAACGCAACCCAAAATTATAATGGCTTTCAAAAGGAGTTCACTTTCCTCTCACTTAACTAAGTGCAGGGATGGGTACGTTGCAATCTCAAAGGTACCAAGCACTCACTCCTTCTGTCTCCACCAACCTCATCAAGCAGCTTCTGCCTCCATCCCATGTGGCCATAGCTAAGTCACATGTTCTGAATGATAAGGTATTGGTCTGAAAGCAGGGCACCATTGCCAAGGGGAAAGGCATCTTTCATGCCAGCTGGCAATCCTTTTCATAGCAAGGAACAGATAGCATATGACTGAAACTGTCTTCCCAAAGCAAGGAGGATGGGAGGAGGATGAAGTCCTGGGGGCAGAGCTTCAGGTAACCTGCGCCTTTCCCTGTGGAAGGACTTCCCTTCCACCCACCAGGCCCTGCCTCCCATGTCTTATGACAGGCTTAGTACTGGAAAATGACTTAGAAATCTTAGTGGTCTGAACGCTTAGTAGCATATGACCTAAGTTCCAACACAGTTAATTTACTCTGAACTGTTAACTAGAAACAGGAAGGCAGGAGGAAAAGTGGGTAAGAATGTCAACTTTGAGCTGACAATAAATTCACCATGTGACCACAAATAAGCTACTTAATCACTCCGAACCTTAGTTTCTGCATGTGTGATAAATACATACCTCACCGGGCTATTATGAACACTAGATGATGAAGGTGATGTATATAGCTCTGTGCCTGGTTCATGTAAGTGTTTGATGATGAATAGCTGTTATTATTTTATGAATTCTTTCAAAACCTCCTAAACTGCTATCTCAACTTTGTTGCTGAAACCACATATGCACTATCCAAAGTTTTAAGATTCTCAAATAAGGCCCAGAGCAGTGGCTCACACCTGTACTCTTAACACTCTGGGAAGTGAGGTGAGTGGATTGCTTGAGCTCAGGAGTTTGAGACCAGCCTGAGCAAGAGAAAGACTCATCTCTACTAAAAACAGAAAAGTTATCCTGGCATTGTGGCAGTCACCTATAGTTCCTGCTACTTGCGAATCTGAGGCAAGGGGATCACTCGAGGTCAGGAGTTTGAGGTTGCTGTGAGCTGTGATGCCATAGCATTCTAGCTAGACTGACAGAGTGAGACTCTGTCTCAAAAAATAATAATAAAATAAAAGATTCAAAAATAGAGTATGTCCAGGAAGGAGACCATAGAGTAACAACTTGAAAACATATCACGTGAGAATTAGATGGAGGGGGCAGGAGTGTGACAAAAACAGATGTCACTTATCCAACTCCCTGAACCAAGTTTGGGTGTCCCTGAAATGTGCTCTCACAGGTCCCAGTGTGTCCCTTTAATAAATTCATAGTAACTATGATTTAATGTCCATGCTTAAAAATTTCTGTGGGCAGGTGCTATGTCTGTCTAACCCACTATTGTACCCCTGAGAGTGCGTTTTCAGTGAACACACGATAAATGAATGGGGTGACAGGGACAGGGTAGCTGGTAGGAACACTGAGAACAGCAGGGGTTTTCAATCCCACCCAGGCTTCACGATCCTGAATCAGGGTCCCTGTTCCCATTACTCTCCAGCTATTTCTGGAACTCCCTGACAGGTGGGCAGAGTCAGGGATGCAACGTGTTGAAGAGGCATTGGGCACTGGCTCCAGGCCCTCCTTAACTAAGTTTCCTCCTTAAGAATTCCTTTTTTTTTTTTTTAATCATGTTATCATAAGGACATTTGCACTAGATTGTTTATCGCAGCTCAATTTACAATGGCCAAGATGTGCAAGCAACCTAAATGCCCACCAGGAACAGTTAACAAACTGTGGTATATGTATGCTATGAAATATTACTATTCAGCCATAACAAAGATGGAGACTTTACATCTTTTATATTAACCTAGATGGAGTTGAACACATTCTTTTTTGTAAAGTATCATAAAACAAGTACTCAGTACTAATATGAAACCAGTAGACAATGTGATACTCACCCACATAAGAGAAAAACTCCATTCAATTCAAGTTAGGGGGAGGGGAGTGAGGGAGGAGAGAGAAAGGAGGAGGGAGAGGGGTTGACATGCTCCACTTAATGGGCACGATGTAAGGGTATATGGCACACCTCTTGGCTGCAGGACACAACTACAAAAGGGACTCTACCTAGCAAATGCAAACGTCATAACTTAGTTGTTTATACCCTCACATTAACCTGAAATAAAATATTTATTTATTTATTCGAGACAGAGTCTCACTTTGTCACCCTTGGCAGAGTGGCTGTGGCATCATAGCTCACAGCAACCTCAAATTCCTGGGCTCAAAGCGATTCGCTTGCCTAAGTCTCCCAAGTAGCTGAGACTACAGGTGCCCACCACAACGCCCGGCTATTTTTTTTTAGAGATTTTTTTCTCACTCTGGCTCAGGCCAGTCTCGAATCTCTGAGCTCAGGCAATCCTCCCACGTCGGGCTCCCAAGTGCTGGGATTAAATACATTAAAAAATATATATATATTTTTTCTCTAATAGATTTGGGGGGTACAAGTTGACTTCCACTACATGCGTATATCATAGTTATGAAGTTTGGGTTTTTTAATGTACCCATCACCCAGACAGGGTGCAAAAATTCTTAAAGGTTTCCGAGTATGTGAGTGTCAGATTAGAGCTTGGGCAGTGGGCTGTCGGGAGGCGCCCAACACAAGCTGAGGAGCATTTTCAGCACCTGCCATGTGCCCAGGTAGATGTTGTTCTACGTACAATTCCTCTCTCCCTCTCTCTCTATTTTAAATAAAGGCTTACTTGTATTAAAGTAATGCGTTCAAGTGGCTTAAAAGCTAAATAGTGCTAAGACTCAGACACAAGGCAGTGGTCCCTGCACCGTCATCCTCCGCAAGCCCAACCTGCTTCTCGTAGGCAACGCTGTTAGCTCTCTTGGGTTTTATATTGTTTACCTCCAGATTTCTAGCTAAGTGTGTATTCCACTACCTCTGGACTCATCCACGTCAGATATCACCTTCTGACTTCCAGTGGGATGAATGGAGATTTGATTCTTTCCCTCTCCATCCCCCCGTTAGGGTTATATCACCACTTCGGGTAAAACCCATATTTAAGCTTTTTGTTATTATGACCACACAAGTATCATTCAATGCTGAGTTAATAACAACTATCTCATTTTTTTTATTTGAACTTAAATGTTCCCACCTCCAGCAACCACTATAAAAGAACCCTCAATACAATTCTTCCTAGAGTCAACGCTGTCAGAATAATATGTTTTGTTTTGTTTTGCTTTTTGAGACAGTCTCACTTTGACACCCTTGGTAGAGCACTGTGGTGGCAGCAACCTCAAACTCCTGGGCTCATGTGATTCTCTTGCCTGAGTCTCCCAGGTATTAGGGACTGCTGGTGCCCTCCACAATGGCCGGCTATTTTTAGAGATGGGGGTCTTGCTCTTGCTCAGGCCGGTCTCGAACCCATGAGCTCAGGCAATCCACTCACCTGGGCCTCCCTGAGTGCTACGATTACAGGCGTGAGCCACCATGCTCAGCCTGAGAATAATATGTCATAATGTTTCTCTCCATGTCCTCCAGGACACCCTGCTGATATAGCCTCTGCCAGAGGTTGCCAACTTCCTATTCCCAACTGCACTGGTGGTGGCTCTCCAAGGCACTGCTTCATGGCTCTTAAGCTAAGATCTTCCTTTTTTGTCACCTGAGGAATCTCCTTGGCCCCTCTCTCCCAATGAATAATTTATTTCCTGGGTTCCACGTTCTCTTTTTCGGGTTCCCCCTCTTGTTTTAGTGGAGCACGCCCTCTCTTAGCTTCCTGAAAGTGGGCAAAGAGGAAAATTGATTGCTCTGCATATCTGAAAACTTTCTTTCTGCTTGCACAGATAAGAGCATGGGTTTAGGCTCAGAGAAGTGGCTCACTCCTGTAATCCTAGCACTCTGGAAGGCTGAGGTGGGTAGAGTATGAGTTTAGAATTCTAGGTTGAAAATTATTTCCATTCAAAGCTCTGACAACTTTGTCCCAGCATCTTCTAGATTCCAATGTTACTGTTGGAAATCCGATACCATTTTGGTGCTTGGACATCTGTGTGTGAGCAGGGTTTTTGAGAACTTTGGAGTCTTGTCTTTGTCCCTGTTATTCTGAAATTTCATAAGGATGTGCTTTGATGTAGGTCTCCTTTGTGCATTTTGCTTAGCACTGCTTTGGACCATTCAAACTTGGAAATTTTCTCATATTTTTTTCATTCGTATTTCTCTCCCCTTTATTTCCACTCTGCTGCCTAGAATTCCTGCTACCCAGATGCTGGATCTCCTGGACTAATCTTCTCATTTTCTTGTCTTTTATCTCCTATAATCCATCCATCTCTGTGTCTTTTTTTTATTCTTCTTTTCATGAAAGCTTTCTGATGTTAACTTCCAACCCTTTCACTGGAAAAAATTAAATCAGCTTTCACTGTCTTAATTGACAAAAACACTTCCTTATCCTGACTTTTTAAAATAAACATATGGCATATTGTTGTTAATTTTTAAATGTCATCTTTTCCCTTAGAATATTATGGTCTGTCTTTCTTTCCTTAGTTTCTTTTTACCTTAGTTTTGATCTGTTTTTTTTGTTTGTTTTTTTTTTAGAGACAGGGTCTCACCATGTCCCCCTTGGTAGAGTGCTGTGTCATCACAGCTGGCAGCAACCTCAAACTCTTGGGCTTAAGCAATTCTCTTGCCTCAACCTCCTGACTAGCTGGGACTATAGGCGCCCGCCACAACTTCCAGCTATTTTTTTTTTTTTTTTTTTTTTGCAGTTTGGCAGGGCCGGGTTCAAAACCTCCGCCCTCAGGATATGGGGCCGGTGCCCTACTACTCACTGAGCCACAGGTACCGCCCACGAGGGTAATTCTTATTGGTGCTTCCAAATGTCTTGGGGGCAATTCAGTTCCTCCAGAGGACCTTCCTAGCCTGGGAGCCTCTTGGTTAAAGTTTAGCTGCTGGCATTGGTGTGTGTGTGTATTCCACTTAAATCTCCATTTTCCCTCCGGTGCTCATCTCCAATGGTCTTTACCCATGGTCTCTAAGTTTCTCCAGGGAAAATGCCTCCTGTCTTCTGGAGAAGACCTCTGGCTGTGTGGGGCTAGGATAGGGGATATCCCTTCTTCCATCAATCCCTTGCCTTCATTTCTCACCAGCCCCACCTTCCACAGTACCCAGGGTCTGCACCTCTGGTTGCTAAGATTTTCAGGGTTCTGCAGGGAAAGTGGTTTTCTTCCTTTGCTGTCTTCCTGAGCAGGCATTTCAACATGGGCTTCCCCTGCTCTGCCAAGGCACTTTCCATTCCTCCACCCCATTTCTTTTTTTTTTTTTTTTTTTTTTTTGGCCAGGGCTGGGTTTGAACTCACCACCTTTGGCGCCTACTCCTTGAGCCACAGGCACCACCCCAGCCTCCACCCCATTTCTGCCTTAGCATGTGGGGTGGGATTGCCAGCTTCTCCTGTTTTCCTTGAGGATGAGGCATGTGTAGGTTTTCTTGTTCTTGTTATTTGAGGATAAGTTTCAAGAGAAAAGGGGTACAATCATCTTTCCTCCATCATCTTAAAACCACAGATCTATGTTGAGTAGACAGTAACTCTATATTAGGTCTATATTACCTTTTAATCATTACGGCTCTTGCCATTAATAAAACTGAGATTCAAAGAGGTTAAGTTCTCCCCCCAGAGTCAAAGTTGGAAAGTGGCTGAGAAACCAGATCTGGCCAAGGGCAAACCCATATTCTTTCTCTCTCTCTCCTCTGCCTCCCAACACGCTACGATCAAGGGAGGACAGCAAACTATAGTCCATCCTGGATTAAAAAAACACCTGCAAGTACAACTGAGAAGGTCCTTCAGGGCAGACGATTAGCCAAAGGTGTCAAGGAGAAACAAGAAATATTGGAAATAGGGTATAGCATTGGGGAAAGGAGCTTGCAGGGAATCCTAGACTCAGACCATGGAGAAAGGGAGAAGGTGGATGTCCTAAGGGAACTGAGGTGAGAAATTTATTTCCAGGGACCCAGAAAGAAAGGCCGATGAGGCCAATGGTGTCACACTGTGAGGACAAGAGAAATGCTCTTGTGGGCAGTGGGCTGAAACTCATCCAGAAACATGAACCATGTCCAGACCCCCACCCCTCATTGCTGCGGGAATTAGGGCTCCTTCTGGCCTCAGCCCTGAAGAGGTTCAGCTTTCAGGCAACTAACAGACTGATGAGGGAGCAGACAGGAGTGGACAGTGTCAGCCCCTCCTGTTTGTACATAGTTCATTCTTTAGACTGAAGAATATGTCCTTACATTAATCCCTATTTGCTTTCATATTATTAGGATTTGCCAAAGGATGGTACATGGGTTTCACTCACAGAGTACCCTGGTCAGTGAGGCTGCCTGGAGTACCTCACGGAGAATGATTCTGCAGCTGTGGTCAGGCTCAGGAGAACAGAATGCCGCAGTTCATTAGCGACACCTGCCATGGGTATTGAATAGCAGACGATCATGCCATCTCTTCTTCCCAGACTTGTGTTCTCCACAAATCTGATTAGGATCCCTCAATAACCTTATTCAAGTCATTGATCCAAGTTGAACAACACAGAGCCAAGAACACTCCCATTAGGGCAGTTTGGGCATTGACTTCCCGCTGATGTTCAATCACTGGGTAGAGACTGTCAATATGTAGTGTCCATTTCAAAATTGTTTGCCAGGCCGTGTTTTCTCATCTTATGTCCAAAAGAGACTTTTTTGGTAAAACTTCCACTTGGGGTAGGACAGAGGAGGGTTCGTTCTTTTCATGATGTCCTCTCCTGAGAAGCATACACTAGGAGGTTGAGGAATGAGTGGATCACAGGAGAATAGAGATAAGACCTCACGCCGACGAGCCCTGGAGACCAGTATTTAGACAGCAGCTCTCTGAGGACTCCAGCCAGGGTCTCTGTCCACGTCTTGAGTACACGCTGAGTCTCGTGGGCAAGTGAGCAGTAAAGATTACACGGAATGTAACAAAAATAAAACAGGCACACTCTGTTTCAAGCAGCTCATACGTTTATCACAAAATACAAACTTTCTAAAATTAAGCGTCTTACTTCTATTTTACCAACAACAACAAAAACAAAAATCACTCATGTAGCTAAATACAGGTGCTTATGTGGGATGAGCAAGTGAGCACGGGTCCAAGGGGGTGCCCCGTGCTGTGTGTGTGCGAGGTGGTCGGTCGATGGATCTGGTCTTGCTGTCTTCTGTCTGTCTGTGGCCTGGGCAGAACCTTGGCATTGCAAACTTCATCCCCAGCTGCTGCAGAACCCAGAATTCCAGAGCCCGTGGCCCTGAACCAAGGGCTTACAGGAGGAGGGGAGAGGAGAGAAAGAGATCTAAAAATTTATGCCGTTCCCACTGGAGGAAAAATAGGGGCTGTTCATCACGGGCCCACCAGACGTTGAGCCGAACCTGCAAGAGAGGGGAGGGTGGGTGCCACGATGAGATTCCTGATGTTATGGGAGAGATTAGAAGAAATAATATATTAATTTTGTGGCTGTCAAAGATTGCGAAGAGCATGACAGCCTTAGAGGCGAAAAGCTTTAGCATAATGAAAAAGCTTTGGCTCTGAGAAAATAAAATATTAAAATAATACAATTAGAGGACAATAAAGAGCTGCTTCTGCCACTTACTTAGCTCGGAAAGCCCCTGGGAGCCTGTGAAGATTATTTTTATGGAGACTTCTCCATGCCCAGGGCCACAGAGCAGGGAAACTCCCTAGATCTGAGCATCTCACCTATATCTTGGGCCCACTCTGCCTGCCTTAAAGGGCCAGGCGTCTTCCTCAGGAAAGCTCACATCCTCACAGAAGTCAGGGGCAGACAACCCCAGGGCTCTTTGTCCCCGTACCAGCACCAAGCTCAATCAGACCCTTCATTTCCACACCACCTGAGAAGCAAGCCTGGGGACATCCCTGAGTGCCTGGGGGCTTTGCTAGCTCCTCAAGGAAGGAAGAGCTGAGAAGATGTGAACCTTACTCTCTACACCCAACAAGACACACACTTCTCTTTTCTCTCTCTGGCGCACACCACACACCTGTCCAGCCTTGAACATAAGAGTCCAGAAGCCATCTCCTCTGTGAAGCCTTCCCTGGCCCCTCCTGATGGAATCATTCGCTCACATTTCTGGCGTCCTACCGCGATTTTTTTACCCATCTGCTAGGACATTTTGAATGAATGGGAGCAGAGCTCAATGTAATTGCAGTGGAGCAAATGGCTAGATTTGGTCTAATCCTGGGATTCTCAATCACTTTTCAGCTGAGCAGAGACATTACAGAAGAGATTCACATGCACAGTGCCCTCCCATGAATGGATGAAACCAAAACAAGTGGGGTAGGGGCAGCGGAGGGAAGAAGTGGAGCAGGCCACTGCACTAATTTGTAAGGCCTCAGCTGGCGACGGCTTCGCTGATCCCTGGGCGTGAGGAGGGACAAGCCAGGCTTTGGGTTCTGTCTCATTCCCCTCAGTCTCTTCTCACTAAAGTCCCACGAGAGGAGGGACGACATTACACCAACTGCTCATCATTTCACACCCAACTCAGGACCCAGCATGAGGTAGGTGCCTAATAAGCAATTAATGCCAGCAGTGACACGCCCTCTTTTTCTCTCTTTCGAAAATCATATTGCAAGATGAATGACTGAAAGTGATGATATTAATAGGGATTCCCTGGATTCCACTCTGATTTATAAAATAAAGGCCATAACCCACACTTGAGTATTTAACAATTATCAGGAGCGAAGTACTGGTGACACCCCTCACATCTGACTGCCACATACACATCTGGCTCCTCCAGGCTGAGGACTTTTGATTGGACCAACTGCCAAAGGCATGGTCTTGACAGGACACACCCTAGATGGCCAGGGAGAAGGGCAATCTGTGTGCACAAGAGGAGGGCAGGGCTTAGGCCGCCACTTGATCTTGGTGGACAGACGTCCTGGTCTGCCTGGGCTGGCCCCTATGCTGGTACTTCCAGTGTATTTATTTTTTGTGCTCTTTTTTAACTCTCAAATTTATTATTGTTTGGAAGACAAATTGTACAGTTATCCCACCACGATGAATATACACAAGTTGCCTCAGTAGAGGGCGGGGAGGGAATCTCCTCTTTCCCTGGGGACTTGGAAGCCTTTTGCTCCTTCCTTCCTTTCTCCCTTCATATAATTTTTATCTCTTGATTCCTCCTGGACCCTCCTTGTCTCCCAGACTAACTCTCCACTGAGAGGTCCACGCCCCCTGCCCTGGTCAGCACCGCCCCACCTTTGACCTTGCTCCATCCAGCACTGGGGTAAGCCTCAAGGTGACTGCTGTGCTCAGGGCTGTCAGTGTCTCACCCTGCCATGCCCAGGCCTCCTCTCATCACCCTGTGATCCCTCCCTCTCTCCTTGCCTCACCTGGCTGCCTGCTCCACACACCCCCATTTTCTGTCCCACCCTAAGAGATGCTCCTTCTTAGATCCTTGCTTCCTCCTCCACATCTTCCCAGCCTTTCTACATGGCCGTGCACAAGACGCAGCTCTTGGGCCTCTCCTGTCCTCAGTACACGTTCTTGGTGGGCATCCAATCCCATTCTGCCCATGCCTTCAAATATCATCTATATGCTAATGGCTCCCAAATTTATTACCATACCAGCCCCAAGCTTTCCCCTAAGCTCCAGACTCCCGTATCCACCTGCCTGTCAGCGGCTCCCCTCCTCTGCTTAGCAACATTGCAAATGTCACGCGTCTAAGACTGTCCTCTCAATAAGCAGATCCATCATGACCTTAGTATTTTGGCCCTGCCACTCCTCCAGTCGCGTGGGTCAAAGACCAAGGAACTGTAAATGACTCTTCCTTTTCCTTCTTCTACATCCATCATCGAGTCCCACCTATTCTCCCAAAGATACTAATAGCCCTGACCTTTCACCCGCATGCCCCCCACCATGGTCACTGCCCTCGTCTGTGCCACCAGCACGCCTTGCTTGGTCAATTACGTCTCCTACCTTTCTCCCCACATCAGCTCTTACCTCCTGGTCATTCTTCAGACAACATGGCCAATGTGGTCTGTTTGATAAAGCCAGAACCTGTCCTCACCAGTTTAAAAGCCTTAATGGCTTCCCACTGCTCTTGAAAGAAAGCTCTTTACCATGCCTACTAGGCTGGGGCCAGTCCAGCCCTGGCTGCCTCCCTGATGGTAATGCTGCCCACTCACCCTCTGTGCTCCAGACACAAGCGCCTGCCTCGGAGCCCCTGCAGTCCCCATTCTCTCTGCCCAGATGTTCGCCCCACACACATACATGGCTCATTCTCTCATTTCACTTGGATCTGGGCTGGAGATGTCCTTTGATTCTATGCCAAGCACCTGCCCACATCTACTTGCTTATAAATCTCCTACTGGCTATTTCTCCCCCCAAGAATGAAAGGTCCTCAAGAGAAGGAAAGACTTTGTCTTCCTTATTAACAGTATCCCCAGTGCCTACGACAATGCCAGGCACACGAAGGGGCCTGACCAGTATTAGGCCTGTTGAGTGAACAGATCACACCCCCTCCTTGATTCACTCTTTCCACCTCGCTGTCCTGGACTTCCTGATGCACTCTGTGACTGCCACACCTCAGCACCCTCCTCTCTGCCTCTGCTGCCTCCAACTCACCCAGGCTGTCTCCCCCTTCTCCACCCTCCCTCCCTCTCCTATAGACCAATGAGAGTTGGGACCTTGAGCACAAAATCACAGCAGGGAATGCAGGAATTGTGCTGGCCTGGATCCCTAGTCTCACCTCCAGGGGTGTCACTTCCACACTACACCCTCTCTTCCCTCCTGTTTCCCTCCCCTCCAGCCCAGCCATTCACTCTGATATGCACAAATTTGCATTGGATCCACCCCCCTCCCCCCACCCCTGCCTAGCAGCCAACAGCCTTTCATAATTCAATCGCCACCTCCCTTTTCCAATCCTACTTTCCACCTTTAGCAGGGACAAATCTAATACTTCAGCCAGAGGCCTTCATTCCCCAGGCCTCCAGTGTGGGGCACATTTCCCATCTGGGAGCCTTCCTGCTGATTTTCTGCCTCTGTCCTCCACTCTAACAGTGCTGGCCACATCTTGACTGCTCTCAGCTATCTGAAGGGAGGAAAGGTGTCCTTTTCATCTACAAGTCTCCCTGCCCCACAAGCTAAGTTCAAATGCACCAGATGAATGAACACAGCACTGCCCCATTTCCGTTGGGGCAGCACAACATGGATATGCTCTACAAGAAAGAGGGAGGGAGGAAGGGCAGAGAGGGAAAAAAGAAAGAGATTAAAAGGGGGGGGGCATGGATTTCACATTCAAATAGCACTTTCGACCACCTTCCTGAACATTCTCCAAATACCCTAGGAAATTAACCGATCTGAGAATTGCAACAGTTAAGAAATCTGTTTCCCACAGCTTTTCCCAAAAGGATCTGACTATGGAAAACACTGTCTAGCATTTATCCCTTTTTACAAGATATTTGGGGAAAAAATAGATTGAAAGGATAAGAATTTGGGGACCCGCGTCTGGCACTACAATGAAGGTGCTGTGACAAGGAGGTGGGTGGATGAAAATCAATGTCATATTGGGGAGTTTGGCCCTGGTCCTATAAACTGAGTTTTTCAAACTGAGGTAGCCATTCCCGAGGGTGTGCCTCTCAGAGACTGGGATTCACAAGAATGGCATGGCACCACCTGCCACTTGAAACACCAGCATTGGCTGAAGGTTTGGTGGGTGCAAATGAGTGGCTATTTGTTATTTTAAAACAAACACAACTTTACCACCCAGCTGTATGCAAAATTCGAGTGGAATTTTCAGCTGGTATATTTAGAGTTGGCTGTTTGCAGCCAAGTCCTCAGACCATCCAGGAAATAGGGGGCCCTCACTCCTGCAAGTTGGGGTGCTTGGTGGAAAGGCATGAGGAGCCCTCCCTGGTAAGTGGTGGAAGGTCCTTCAGCAGGGCCTGTCACAAAGTCAATGGGACATTTAGGAAATTAGACTGGCAAGGAGCTAGGAGTGCTGGAAGTGGGTGGGAAGAGCTCTAAGATGATGTTCTGGCCTCGTCCTGTTGTTCACCAAACACACAGATAAAGGCAAGTGCATCCTCCTCTACCACCTGCCCCAGCTAGAAGAGTGGGATGTCCACCTGCTACTTGCTATGCAGTTGCATTTCTGCAACCAGACTGGAGGACTGCAGCCCCCAAATTGGCTGATCAACAAGGGCTCATCAGGCCCTAGACGCGGCTCACCTCCCCATTAGGTCCCTACAGGACCCAAACAGCTACTGACTCGGTACGGGGCCTGTCCTTCCCCACTGCCATGGGACACGTGTCTGCATGTCCCAAGAAAGCACAGGGAAGCCCACTCCACTCTTCTCCTCTCTAGCAGCTTTCCAGATACCATTGGGCTTCCAGTGTGGGCCGAAGACTCACCCATAGGCTTGGGGGAAGAGGTACTGTGGCCCATCCCCTGCCATGGGGGAAGGGTCTCGGGGATTGGCAGACATCTTTGGAGGTGTCCTCTGAGGGTAGGGATAGTTGGGCTGGACAAAGGGGATGTAGCTCAGGAGGGGAGTATAGGAAGAGCGAAAAATCTGCTGTCCCATCTGCTGCCCCATCTGCTGTCCCATCTGCTGTCCCATCTGCTGTGGGTTATACGGTGTCACCTGTAGGTTGGAGAGGAGACAGGAGCAAGGTCACCATTCCCTATCCCTAAACTTAAGCCCAGCTGCCACCCCTCAGCGTCCCTCTCAGTCACTGCAGTATATAGAAAGGCAACGTGTTGGAATAGGAAAAGCACCGGGCTTGACTTCTGTAGTGAGCCTGCTGAGTTGCTTAGTGTATCTGATCCCCAGTTTCCTCATCTGTAAAATGGGCAAACGCTATATACATTGTGTGCAGATGGAGTCGGTTGTTAAAGAGATGGCATGTAATAAATAGCAAATAAATGCTGTTTTCATTCTCTAGCTTTCCCTCTGTCAACAACCATCTCCTAAGCTCTTTGTTCATTTTTTAAGGCTTTTATTATCCAAAAAAAGCTGCTGTGATCAACATGGCTTTGGCTGGTTTTTATCCCAGAATCTCATTAGATTTCAAGCCCAAGACAGCCCTGTCCAGCCCTGAGATGTCCTACATCTGTCCAGCTCAAGGTGGCAGCCATCAGGCACACACGGCTGCTGAGCCCTTGAAATGTAGATCATGGGAAGGAAGAACTGAATTTTGAATTTTACTTAACTGTAATTAATTTAAAAATAGCCACATGTGGCGTATGATGTGGACAGTGTGAGTCTAGGAGGGAGGATAAAATGAAAAGGCAAAAGCTCAAAGCCTGGGAAAACGCAGGGATTCGGTGGGGCTTCTGAGACCGCCTGGGACAAACTCCCATCAGGAGCCGGGGCTCTGCTGTCTTGCCCCTGATAAGGCTGGGCCCTCATCTGTCTTATTTACTCATCTCACCCCAGACCTAAGGCAGTGCCTGGTACACACAGTAACTGCTCTGTAGAAACATATGAAATGAACGAATGCACCAGAGAAAGAAAGTGGAAAGGGAAGGAGGACAGAGGGCAGGAAGGAGGGAATAGAGAAGAGACCACTGAGTATCGGAGCTAATCCCTGAAAATAGTGGGGTGCCTACGTGAGCACCATATCCCACTATGGACAGCTCCGGCAATCAGAAAAGCCTTTCTCTCATGTGGAGCTGACATCTATCAGGGCCTGGGTGTGCAGGCCCTTCACGTGGATTCTCTCACCAAAAGTCCAAAAGGCACTCTGGGAGGCAGAGGCAGGTGGACTGCTTGAGCTCAGGAGTTCAAGACCAGCCTGAACAAGAGCAAGACCCCGTCTCTACTAAAAATAGAAAAATTAGGCGGCACCTGTAGCTCAGTGGTTAGGGTGCTGGTGACATACACCAAGGCTGGTGGGTTAAAATCCGGCCTGGGTCAGCTAAATAACAGTGGCAACTGCAACAAAATAAATTGCAGGGCATGGTGGCGGGCACCTGTAGTCCCAGTTACTTGGGAGACTGAGGTAAGAGAATTACTTAAGCCTGAGACCGCCTGGAACAAACTTCCATCAGGAGTTGGAGGTTGCTATAAGCTGTGATGTCATGGCACTCTACCAAGGGTGACATAGTAAGACTCTGTCTCAAAAAAAAAAAAAAAAAAAAAAAAAAAATTAAAGAAAAAATAGAAAAACTAGCTGGGTGTCGTGATGGGAGCCTGTCCTTCCAGCTACTCAGGAGACTGAGGCAAGAGGATCGCTTAAGCTCAAGAGTTGATGATGATGCCACAGAACTCTACCCAAGGTAACTGAGTGAGGCTCTGTCTCAACAACAACAACAACAACAACAACAACAACAACAACAAAAAACTCCAAAGGCCCCATAAGGTAGAACCATTATTATTCCCATTTTGGAGATGAGGAAGCTGAAGTTTAGAGAAGTTAGGTGACTTTCTTAGTGCTTTTGGTGTTTGGGTTGTGCTCAGAACCCCAGTAGAAGGAGCCAGAGCCTGTATCCTGGCCACCATCTCTCTGCTATGCCCTCTGGAAAGCCAACCCCTTCCTCCTGGTCCTTCCATGGTCCCCACAGGGGAAATGCAGGGCATGGTGATGCTGGACCTGGGCACCATACCCCAGGATGCGGAGCTAACGGTCAGATAGTGTGAAGAGCTCACAGAAAGGGCCTGGGAGGGCACCGTCTGGGACAGATCCCAGGGGTCAGTGTGGCAGAAAATATCCCTGGTCTTCCTGATGGGAGAAAGCACCTGGGAGGGGACTGAACTAGAAGAGGTGGGCCCTAGAACTCATACAACCTTGTTCAAAAACACAGCCCTGATTCAGTGTAACTGATAAAAACCATCAAATGCAGCTTTGTACCCTGCTCGGGAACTATCTCCAAATATAATCCTCACTAACAAAAGCGAGAGGAGAGTGTGCCCAGAATGCCTCATTTGTATAAAAATGTTTATATAAATAGATAACACGGAAGGATATGTAAGAAACCAGTAAATAGTGATTGCCTCTAAGCTTCTACATTTTTTAGCATGTTTTTGTATTACTTTTTCCAAATATATACACCTACACATGCATGTAATCGTCTAAAAAGATTCTCTTTGTAGCCAGGTGGACGCTGTCACTGTTCAGGGGTAGAGGGGATGTGGCTAAGGCCTGACGACCCTGACTGTCACTCGTCCCAACTTCAGCTCAGGATGCAAAGAGCCTGCTGAGGAAGCAGCCCTGGCCCGGGTTACAGAGTAGCCCACACTGGGGCCTTTCCTTCTGGAGTGTTCTATTTTTAGGTCAGAGGTGCAGTAGTGTTCAGAGACAGGGTAGGGCAGAGCAGTCAATGAGCTCGAGTGTGGGGTGTCTGTCTGCCTGTGAGGGCTGCAAAGCCAGTCTGGTGACGTGGCAGGTTGGTCTGTGGTATCCTCTCTGCCCTCATTCTAAGCTCCTTTCTGGACACCCTGTCTCTACCCCAAGACTCAATATCTGTCAAAGTGTTTCTGGTGTCGTCAATATCTGTCAAAGTGTTTCTGGTGTCGTCCACGCACCTTGGTGGCATGCATAACTGTATCTGTGCTTCTCCCTGCCTGTGTGTGTGTGTTTGTGTATTTCTGCCTCTGCTGCTGTATTTTGATGCTGTATTTTTGTGTACAAGAGGCGAGAAAGCATAGTGATTTGAATACCAGGCTACCCAAAGTCCAATTCCAATTCTGCTTTTCTGCTGTTATCCCACAGATATTTATCCCAGCCTAACTATGGAAGTAGTGTTGCCAGATTCAACAAATAAAAATACAGGACATTAATTCAATTTAAATTGCAAAAAATTATTTTTAGTACAAGTATATCCCATGCAGCATTTGGGATATACTTACACCAAACATCTTTTCCTTGTTTGTCTGAAATTCAAATTGAACTGGGTCTCCCGTATGTTAACTGGCAATCCCATATGGGAAGAATATGACTCTTCGGCTCCACTAAGGCTGTGCAAAGCCATGCTATTTGCTTTGGCCAATGGAAAGCAGGTGGAAGTTACTTACCATGGACCAGTGCTGAGCTGAGCTTTCAGAGGCATTGTGTGAGTTTCCATCTGCCCTCTGGGGTCCCTGCCACCCCCATGGCAAGAACAACAGTCTACTGTATCTTCTGCACAGACCCAGAAAGAGAGATACGTGGAACACCCCTGAAACTTATCCACAGCCCAGCTCAGCCAACTTCTAGGCCCAAAAGCGAAAAACAAACATTCAATGTCCCTGAGGCTATTTGTTGCCACTTGTAAATTACTTAATCTTATTGTGCTTAGTTTCCCTGTGCATAACTCACTTCACAGAGAGGTTACAAAGATTGAGTTAGCTGATGCAGTCAGAGCACCCAGAGAAGGACCTGGCACACAGGAAGGGATCTGTTAAGTGACAGCTGTTAACACATAGGGACATCGGTTTGCGGTTTGCGTGTCTGTACTCTGGAGCCATGATAGACCAGAAAGTATGGGGTGGGGGGTTGCCAGGGAGGAGATGTTTCCTCTGACCCAAAAGCCTTCACGGAGCTGAGACAGAGGAGGGAGGTCATCTACTCACCTGGCGGGAGTAACACCCCATCGGGGGGTGCACAGTCTGTTGATAGGGCATCCTTGGTGCCCGTGGTGGGTACACACCCTGGGGAGAAAGGGAGAGGTTCAGCGCAGCCCAGCAAAGGGCTCTCCCACAAAGAGGCGCAGGTGCTCAGCTCAGCATTGCTGCATACTTGGGCTTCCAGACAGGGCTGAGTCACACTGCAGGCCAGACCCATGCGTTGGCTGCCTGAGACCACTGGAATCAGATGGGGCAAGCACAGCTCAGGCCATTCAGGAAACCCCTTTGTAGCAGGCTTCATAGCCTTCCAGTAAGCATGTAAGACAAGAGCTTTTTGAGTCTGGCTGTGTGAGTCTCCCAAGTCTGCGCCTTAGTGGCTGTGTGATTTCAGGCAACTCACTTCACCTCTCTGAGCCATTTTGTTCTTATCTATAAAACTACATGTGTTCAAGCCTGCAAAGCCGACAGGAGCAGCCACATTATCTTTGTTCTGTCTATGCACCTTTTCCAAATACCTTTCCCCAGACCCCCATTCTTGTCCTACGACACAGGTGTTGGTTTGCATCTGTGTTTATTTATTTATTATTATTATTATTTATTTATTTATTTTTTTTTTGCACTTTTTGGCCGGGGCCAGGTTTGAACCCGCCACCTCTGATATATGGGACCTACTCCTCTGAGCCACAGGCGTTGCCCTGCATCTGTGTTTAAGAACATCTGCATGGGTGCTTGCATTTGTGAACATGTGGCTGTGTTTCTGTGTGCAAACATGAGACTGCAAACCCAGGTGTGTTAGTTCAGGTTTCTGCAGCTGTGTGTACGCCTGGGTCTGCAGCTTACTGGGAGGGCTAGCGTGGGGACAAATGAGTTCATGCATCTAAAGGCTTCAGAGTAGTCAAGTCTACCTCTGTGTGTGTGTGTGTGTGTGTGTGTGTGTGTGTGTGTGTGTGTCTACTTCTGTCTCTGCTGCACACAGTAGGGGCTTTATACACGTTGGGTGTGTTCATGTCTCTCGCTGCCCTCTTCCTGGAAAGGCTCTCTGGCAGCTCAGCCAGGTGAGAAATGGACGTTTCATTCACAATTCTGTCTGGGTGGCCTTGGGATGTGATGTGTCCACACAAAGACACAGACACACCTACACAAACAGATGCTGCAGAACTGCTTCTCCGGGCAGGGTCTGGGGCTGACTGCTCCAGTCGGAGACTCTGCCTCTGCCTACCAATCCACAGTCACCCCTTAGGATGTGGTATCTCTCAGCCCAGGACATATTCTTGGAAGATTCTGGACCCCAAGATGCTTCCTCCATTCTGCGCTCGGGTTGTGTCAAGGATCAGTGTGTTGAGGGCTAACGCTGTACCCGTGAGGATTTCCTCATGGCCTATGGAATTCCTGAGATGGACTCTGCAGGCGAGTCTCCCAGCTCTCCACGTCCCCAAGAGTGTGGCATCAAGAGTGAGCCTCTTCTTGCTCTCTGTTCCCAGGCACGAAGCACCCCACTTCCACCAACCCTTCACCTGGAACCAGCTCACCACCTGCTCCCTTAACTCCAAACCCTGCAGCCTGGATGGCCTCTCTCTCCAGTGTTGCCACAGCCTGGTCCTTACAACCCCAGTCTTGGCCTGAACCTGGACGGAGAAGTCAGACTGACGGGACTGCCTTGGCTGCTCCCAGCCCTGGTGACCCCAAGGCCACACGGAGCAGGTTGCTAAGCATCCCTCTTCTGCCTCACCTCTCTCGACCCCATTAGCCCTCTGACTTCCCCAGGCACACACAGCAAACCTCCCCTTTCCCCACCTGCCTGTGCCTGGCTGCTCAGCCCCTCTGATCCTGGGGTGGATTGTCAGGATGTGAAGTCACATTCATTAGCACGAGAAACACTCATGACTTTAAGGGCATTTCTAGTTGTTAAAATTGCAATTTTGTCAAATCACAAGCAAGAGTAAATAAGGATTCACTCTCCGCCCGAGGGCACAGCCTCCTCCGCACACCCTCCCTCCCTGGATCGGGAGCAGAGTTTCTTCATGCCAAGCAGCCCAGGAGCCTCTGCAGCTCCTCTGTGTTGGGGACTTTGTCTTGCACGTCTCCCAGTCCTTCCACACAGAGCTCTGGGTAAATTGGATGGGGACCTCATCTTTATCCTCATGCTGAGCAGGGAAGAGCCTAGGATAGACTGCTCCCCACTTCTCTCTGTCCCCTCCAGCTCTGGCGGAGCTCCCTGACCCCGTTTCCTTAGAAGACTGGGGCTGAATAATAATAAAGACCAACCTCTGTATCACAGTTTAAGTTTTACATTGAGTCCATGGTTCCTTCCCAACCATGGACTCGATCCTTACAACTGAATCAGCATATGCTGCTACTGCTGCTGTTGTAATTGTTACAAACCCATTTCACAAAGAGAAAACCAAGGCCTGGGCACAGTGACTCACACCTATAATCTTAGCACTCTGAGAGGCTGAGGTGAGTGGATCACCTGAGTTCAGGAGTTCAAGATCAGCCTGAGCAAGAGTCAGACCCCGTCTCTACTAAAAATAGAAAATTAGCCAGGCATTGTGGCCGGCAGTGTAGTCCTAACTACTCGAGAGGCTGCAAGAGGATCGCCTGAGCCCAAGAGTTTGAGGTTGCTGTGAGCTATGACACCACGTTACTTGTACCAAGGGCAACAAAGTGAGATTCTGTATAAAAAAAAAAAAAAAAAAAAAGAGAAAATCAGGGCTCAGAGCAGTTAACTAAGAACCTTTAAACCCAAGTCTACTGATCTCAAAACCTGCCTTTTTTCTACCATCTCAGGCCACTTGTTTAGCTGTCTTAAAGTTCTAAAATTGTGAGAAGCTGGGAGAAGGTAGATTATGTCCTTCATTACCACCTGGAGGGCATAACTAAGGACATAATTCCTTCAGCTGGGCCCGTTCGTTACCTACACTGCCTCCTAGACCCCAGTGGACCCTGCCAGCCAGGCTCCTTTCACTGCTTCTGCCCAGAAGCCTGGGAAGCTCGTTAGCCCTATGATGCAAGCACCAGTGTGTCTGAAGATAGAGGACCTTTGGCTCAGGAAATGATAGGTTCACATCCCACTCACTCTCAAAAATCAAGTCAGAAGAAATTCATACAACAAAGAAATGCTATTCACACTTAATTAAGCAAACCACTGCAAATTAGCTTTACATGGTGAGTGCATTTTAGAGTGAATCAGTTTACACTAAATAAAATTAGGCAATTATTTATCTTTTAGAGTTGAAGGTGCATATAGCTGGTCTCTGATTTATACCTGAGCTTGGATTAGACTCCAAGCATTTTTCTTAGTTTTTTTGGGGGGGAGGAGGAGGGGGTCTCACTATGTTGTCCAAGTTGAGCTGAAGCAATCCTCCTACCTCAGCCTTCCCAGTAGCTGGGACTACAGGGGTACACCATACCAGGCTTCAGTCATCTTCGAATCCCTTCACCCAGCACAACGGTTTGCCTATTTTAAGTGTGGAGCAGAGCTTTTTAAAAGTACTTAAAGGAATGGTAAATAGATAAGGGGAAATGAGTAAATCAGTGAGTGCTTGAATAACAAGGAATAAGCAGACACGAAAAAGGAAGGGTAGAAGCATGTCAGCTCAGAAGTCAATGAATCAATTCTCAGGGCATTTCTCTCCAGACTAGTGTGCAGGGGTAACAGTACTGATCTAAAACTGATACACTAGCTTCCCCCTTCCATCACCTAGGGAGTGAAGGTGTGAGAAACTGTCGGAAAAGGCCTTTTCTTTAGCAAATAAACAAAAGGCTTGAAAACAAAACAGGGAGGGAGAGAGAGAGAGACTGAGACTTTGCTAAAATTCCTTTAAGATTCAGGAGCTAAGTCAGGTGGACCAGCTCAGGGAGTCTTTATCTGGGTTAGAGAGGACTCCTGTCTGCATAGGACCTAAGCCATAAATAAGCCTTGCTGCTGTTCTGTAAAGGAGGACATTCTCAGGGCCCCAGGGGTGACTAAAGGGGAAGGGACCTGTGTCCCTTCTAGAGGCAGGATGAGTGTCAAAAGTACTTCCTTCTCCACCTTTCCGCATGCAGCTGCACACCATTCTGGGGAGGAGCCAGCAAGGGGAACAGAAGACGGAGAAAATCTTAGGTGCTGAACCTCTTTCCTGAAAGAAAAAACCCTGAGCACTACCTACAGGGACTATTTAAGTTATTGGATTGGACTAAGGTCTAAACCAGAGTGGACATTTATTTAATTTTTCCTTCCTTCTGCCCAGTGGGCGGTAGCTCTTAAGGGATATGAAGTTAAATTGACAAAATAAAGAACCTGCGTTGTCCCTGCATAAATAAGTTCTGGGAGTAAAATTTCCAGCCCTTCTACACGTCCTTCACCATCTCTTTGTATTTGGTCACTAATGTCCTTCTAGCTATGAGCCCAAGACCAAGTCTTTAGAATGAATGCCACTCCTTTAGCTGGTACAGCTCAGATTGCTTGAATGTATTTCAAACAAGGTGGCTGTATACAGTCTTCCCCTGGTGTCCTCAGAGGATTGGTCCAAGGACACCCCCCCCCCCTCATCCTGTGGATAACAAAATCCAGTGTGGTTCAAGCCCCTGATTTGAACTACCATAGTATTTGCATCCAATCTACCTACCTCCTCTCTCGTGTACACTTTAAATCACCTCTAGATTACTTATAATATCTAATATAATGTAAAGGCCATGTAAACAGTTGTTATACTGTATTGTTTCCTTATTTATATTTTTTTTTATTTTTTATTTTTTATTTTTTTGAGACAGAGTCTCAAGCTATTGCCCTGGGTAGAGTGCTGTGGCGTCACAGCTCACAGCAACCTCAAACTTTTGGACTTAAACAATCCTCCTACCTCACCCTTCCAAGTAGCGGGGACTACAGGCACCCGGCTGTTTTGTTTTGTTTTGTTTTGGTTATAGTTGTCATTGTTGTTTGGCAGGCCCAGGTTGGATTTGAACCCGCCAGCTCTGGAGTATGTGGCTGGTGCCTTAGCCGCTTGAGCTACAGGCACTGAGCCAATTTATGTTATTTTTTTATTGTTCCATTGTTACTTTTTTTTTTTTTTTTTTTTTTTTTAATCCAGCGTTGTTTGAATTCTCAGACACAGAACCATGGATAGGCTAATTTGTCACCCAGATCAGGACACTTGAGAGTGAAAGGTAATGCCATTAGTAATTGTTATAGGACAAAACACCTGATCTGGGACTGGTAATCTAAGTAAGCTAAGTCCCAAGTAATCCAAGATGTATGCCATCAACTTTAAGGGAAGTCGTAGGAAGGAGGCCAAGCACCTAACCAGCCAAGACTAGCAATTTGCTTGTAGAATAAACAGCACAGAGTGAACTGGGATCCAGACCATGCAAAGATGGAATCATATATGCTATGTGTATATATATATATATATATATATGTGTGTGTGTGTGTGTGTGTGTGTGTGTGTGTGTGTGTGTGTGTGTTTACATATACCAAGTGGTAGGTCTGCTATGTTCACAGAGAAAATCCTAAGTGACAACATGTTGATAGCACCCTACTGAGTCCCAGTGAAGCCTTAGATATGGGGCAGCCATTCAAGAGAGTCTAAAGACTCTTTGTGAAACAGGGCGTCCGCAACCCACACCTCATGCCTGGCCAGAACCCCCATGGACAGCTCCGGGAGGGTGAGGGCCCACTCACCTGATACTGGGGGAAGGTGGAGTGATTCGAGAACACTGGTGGAGCTGGATAGTTCACATTGAGCCAGAGTGGCTGATTCACGGTTGCTGAGGTCAAGGCTGTGGCAAAGCGTGGGGTGTAAATGTTCCCTGCATACTTGTGGTTGTTCTTGTCAGCAGTGGTGGCAGGTGGGTTAACTGTAAGTCACAGGGAGAGACAAAGCAGATCAGTGATTGAGGCAGGGAGGGGCCAGAACGCCTTCAGCACCACACTTGTCCCAGGGATTCATATTCTCACAGGTCAGCTCTTTTAACCTCCAGAAAGGTTCCTCAAAGTTCTGGTGAATTTTCAGCGATAGAGGAACAATCATTAGTTTACACCTTGCCAGTTTGGAAGGGATGAAAATCCCAGTGCAGTCTGCCTTGGAGCTTCTCTTTCCATCTTTCACTAGTAAAGGAGGCAGTTTAACAAGGGAATATAATAAACCAGATTGCTGGGGCTATATTTCACCTACTTACAAACTGAAATTCTTTCAAGTGCTTCAGAAAAATCCAGCTTTGTGTGAACGATTGCTACGCATTGGAACTCACTCTTATCAAAGGATTCAAGCAGCCCCTCACAAGGACATATACTTGGCAACATTGAGAACCTTGTGCAGGTTGTCGGACCAACATGGGAGCAATTATTTAATATTTTAAAACATGAACTAATCCACCGTGGAGTGACTCAATACTAGTCGAAGTGAATGAAGTTAGGTTGAGTTTTTTTTCAGGATATGAATGCTGGATTCTTCCCTTCTCCAAGACATCCTGTTGGCTTAGAGAATCAGAAATGGGTCCTCAGTTTCCCCTTCATTGATATCCTTTTTTGAAAAAGAGGTTTGACTAAAATAGTTGCAGGTGAGCAAGGGGGAAAAAGCAGAGACAGCTTAATTAGAAATAGTCTAAAGTATGGTTTTGTTTTATTTTGTTTTGTTTGGGGGGGCTTGGGCAATTTGAGAGGATATGATATGTTCTGGGTCAGGGCTGTATTCAACACTAACCCCTAATAATCTAATAATCCTCATGTGAGCCCTGAAAGCCAACTGCTTTTCTCTAGTAATTGCATTCTCAATAAGAGATATAAGAATGACATTGTTTTTCCTATTTCATGGGTTTAAAATGGATACCTTCAGAAAGGGAGTGACTTGCCCATGGATAAGACAGCCATTGCCACCCCTGGGGCCTACAAGAATTTCTGGAATCGCCTCCTCTGTCCTCTCCCCCTGCGCAGGTCAGCTTACGTTTCAGCTCCAGCCCATCCACTTCGGCTTTGCTACGAAGCTTCAGCTGCCCGCTTGGGTTCTTTGTGGCCCCGAAGAACTCATAGAGCAGATTCTTCTCGGCCGGCCATGCTGGCTTCTTGGTTGGTAGTGCCATAGACATGGTGCCCACTGGGTCACTGCAACCCTCCTCACCGCAGCTGTCCTTCCGGCTCTGGGGCCATTGGCTGAGAAAGAGGCTCTCTCGACCCTTGGTCAGCTCTTTGGTGCCAGGATTCCGTTCTATGACATGAAGGAAACTGAGTCAAGGTCTCTGGAAGGCCAAGTGCCAGGTGCCAGGAGCACCTTCTTATGGACTAAATGACAAGACTCCATAGCATGCACCTAGGACTCAGAGCAATCTGGGGGACTCTCTCTCAGCCAGATTCAGCCCTGGTCTCCCCCTAACCCTTTCCTGCCCGCTGCCCATTCTCATCTGTCCATCTCATGCATCCGCACATTGACCCAGCCATATCATCTTTGTCTTCCTCCCATCTGCTCATTCATTCTTCCTTTCCTCCTTCCCTACTTCTAACCATCCTCGGGGCCAGGCTGGGGCTATAAGGATGACTTGAGCACAGTTCTTGCCTTCGGTGAGCGCCTTCGGTGAGCACCTTCGGCTCCTACAGGACACGTGCTCTCCTTCACTGTGTGCTCTGCTTCTGTCTCACTCATTAGTGCCAGGCCCTGACCTGAGTGCTGGGGACACAGCTGTGAGTCAGCGCCAGACTGTGCCCTGCGAGAGCTCACAACACGGAAGAAGAGAGAGACATGCCCAGAAATAGCTCCAGGACCAGTTATCTGGGCACCAAGAGGCAACAGAGGAACAAAGTGGAAGAAGAGGGTGGTTGAGACTGCTTCTGTCTGAGAGGGGCCTTCTTCCATGAAGGAAGGACACACATTTATTTTTTTCAGCCATGGAAATCTTTCTGCAAACAAAACTAAGTATGGGGAGGAAATTATGTATAGCTGTTCAGTTTGGTTGTTTTTTGGTTGTTTGTTTTGAGACAGAGTCTCATTATGTCACCCTCGGTAGAGTGCTGTAGCATCACAGCTCACTGCAACCTTCAGTCATTCTCAACCTGTGGGTCGCGACCCCTTTGTAACAATGAAAATATATCATAGCATTAGGAAGGTTGAGAACCACTGCAGTCTCTTAGGCTTAAGGGATTCTCCTTCCTCAGCCTCCCAAGTAGCTGGGACTACATGTGCCTGCTACAACGACTGGCTATTTTTTTGTTGCAGTTGTCATTGTTGTTTAGGGGGCCTGGGCCGCGTTTGAACCTACCTGCCTCAATGTATGTGGTGGGTGCTCTAACCACTGAGCTGTGAGCGCCAAGCCATGTTTGTTTTTTGATTCTGAGACAGGGTCTTCTTCTGCAGCCCAAGCTGGAGTGCTGTGGCATTATCCTTGCTCACTGCAGCCTCAAAACCCAGGACTCAAGCAGTCTTATCACCTCAGTCTCACAACACAATGGGATTCTAGGGCTGAGCCACTGCTCCTGGCCTAGTTGTTTGGCTTGGATTTTTTTTTTTTTTTTTTTTTTTTGAGGTATTGCTCTGATTGGAGCAGGGAAGAGATCCTTGTCCTCCCAGCCCAAGTTGCTCCAGCCTCAGCCTGGAGGTCTTTAAAACTCGGCCACCCACCTGATGGCTGCGTACTGCGCTGGACACAGGAGGTGCCTGGGATCTCCCCAGCAGTAGCTGGAGCAGATGGCCTGTGCCTGAGTGTTACCTGCTGGGAGGGACTGTTCCCCCCAGCCCAGTGGCTTGGGAGCTGAATCTGGATGGGACTGGGCCTGCCCACCTAGCACCATCACAACAAAGAGAAGAGCTGCTCTAGCCCCATCTGATTTTAGAGAAAATGATATTTTTAGTAAATCACATCCCTGGAGTCTCTTCCAAGAGTTTCTCCGGTTGCCGAGTTTAGCCCCCCGCCAGTGCACTGGAATAAGAGTGCCCACTAATAGTAGCCTTTCCCCAGCAACACACACACCTCCAGCCTCTTACAACCACAGTCACCTTCAACATCTACAAAGCTCCCTCTCTGCATGGGACACAGATACGCACATTACTTCCTGATGTTCCTTTGACTCACACATGCACAGCTATGCACAGGATGGACACACACATGTGCTACGCTCCTGCCTCACCTCTCGCAAACACTCACATCTGCAGAGCTCCCGTTAGCACACCTTTGCCCCCACATCTGTACACACACCAGCCATGGGGAGGCGGTGCAACAGGACTACCCCCAAACCAGCAGCCCAAACAGACCGGGAGGCATCTGTGGGTCCCTACTGGAGAACAGTGGGGGGAAGGTCTGCTCCACCCTCTCACACCCACAGTTCCTTACTCCAAAGCCCTCTGGCTCCTAGAGGCCTTGCCAGGACCCAAAGTGAGCCTTGCTGTCCAAAGCTTTATTCCCCAGGCCTTCCTGCAATGCTCAGGACACAGAATATTCTCTCGGGCAACCCTGTTCCTATTTCTTAGCGAGATGGATTTGGGCCCTCCTGGTATAGGCGTCTCTAGTTATCCATCCATGCCCACAGCCTGGGCGTAATTTTTCTCTTGGTTGACATGAGTGTGATCTACTCTCCCTGTGACTGCTGACTGTAGGCAAATGCCACTGCCATCAGTCTGCCTTCTTGGAACCAATGAGGCTGAGTAGCTAGTTCAGAGCAAAAGGCAGAACCCAGGGGTTAAGGTGGGAGAAACGTGGGAGGTGACTGGACTTCCCAGGAAGAGTGAGGGCTCCTCAATTAGGAAATGGGAATGTGTGCTAGGCATGGTAGCTCTTAGCACTCTGGGAGGCTGAGATGGGTGGATTGGTTGAACTCAGGAGTTCGAGACCAGCCTGAGCAAGAGTGAGACCTCATTTCTCCTAAAAATAATTTTTAAAAAAACTAGCCGAGCATTGTGGCAAGTGCCTGTAGTCCCACCTATGCTGGACACTAGGGGAAGAGGATTGTTTGAGCCCAAGAAGCTGAGGTTGCTGTGAGTGATGATGATGCCATGACATATAGCACTCTATCCAGGGGGGACAGGGTGAGAGTCTCTCCCAAAAAAAGAAGGAAGGAAAGAGGGAGAAAGAAAGGGAGGGGAGAGGAGGAAGTGGCCAGATTCTGTGGCTCAGGCCTGTAATCCTAACAATCCAGGAGGCTGAGGAGGGTGGATTGCTTGAGCTCAAACAGTTCAAGACCAACATGAGTAAGAGCAAGACCCATCTCTACTGAAAACAGAAAAGTTAACCAGGCATTGTGGCAGGGGCCTGTAGTCCCAGCCGCTCAAGAGGCTGAGACAAGAGGATCCCTGGAGCCCAGCAGTTTGAGGTTGCTATGAGATAGGCTGACGCCACAGCACTCTAGTCATAGTGACAGAGTAAGACTCTGTCTCAAAAAAATTACAAAAATAAAAACTATTTTAAAAAGAAATGGGAATTCCCCAGGGAACAAATTCCAAGGCCAGCACTCTGAACTGTGGCTGGGTAATTTGGACATCTGCCCTCTGCCCCAGAGAGAGGTCCTGCCCTCCTGGCCAGAACAGGGGCCTCCATTAGACACAAGTGACCTGAGCTGCCCATCAAATTTCTCTCCCATCCATCTTAGACACTGCTACAGTGTCACCCTGAACCCCAGCGGGAGTAAACACTTTTTTCAATGTATTCTGACTACCTGGTAGACTCGAAAATTGAGCCAGTTACTACATGGTTCCTCTATGTCTCTCAGAGCATGTTGGGATCAGGGCCCCTGGGTTTTCTTAGCCAGGCTGTGCCCTCCAGCAAAGGAGGCCTGTGGGGGCTGAGAACAGCCTGCACCTGGGGACTGTGCCCAGCAGAGAGGCTGCTTTGTCCTGCTTCTCACAGAGATGCTTTGTGTGCGCGCTGCAGCCCAGACAGGCTTCCCGGGAAGGCCTCCTCTGTGCGGGCCGGCTCTCTAGCCCTGTTCCAGCCCACTCACCCATCAAGTTATGCCCCTCCACGGCCGGGTCAGCCTCAGGCTTGGAGCAGATCTTGGCAAACACGGGGAGCTGCCTCTTCTGAGCAGAGAGCTCAGGGAGCTTTTCAGGGGCCGTGGGAGGAGGTGCGGGTGGCGGCAGCAGGAAGGGGCCCAGCCCCACGGGCTCCCTAGACCCGAGGCCACTGAACATGCTGTTCTGCAGGAAGTCCTTGATGGCTCTCGTCTCCTCCAGCACCATCTTGTTGTCAGGAGTCTTGGACGCTTCGGTGGACTTCAGCGGGAACTGTGCCAGGAGCTTGCTGATCTCCAAGTTGGAGGCACCCAGGCTGTGGCCCCCGTTGTCTGTCCCCTTGGCACTCTTGACCTTGGCAGCACGCAGGATGCCTGTGACTGTAGACATGGCAGAATCGCAGTCCTGTCGACTGCTGATAAGGGGCATGTCCACCTTCTGCTCCAGGAGCTTGTCACAGGCGCTGATGGAGGCTCTGGGGCACTCACTGCTGCCTGTCACCAGGGGAGATACAAGGATGCAGGCAGCTGGCTCTTTGGTGCCCTCAGCAGAGCTGCCAGATGCCTCCAGCTCCCCTGAGCTCTCTTTGACCAGGATGAGGTGCTCTTTGGTGAGGCTCAGGAACTCCTGCTCCACCAACAGGGAGATCTCATCTTTGCCACTGCTGAGCTCCAGAGCTCTGCAAACAGGTCGGAGAGACAGACAGTGTTAGTGCCAGCTTGCCAAGGGCTGGTTCTGCAGCAAGACGCAGGCCCCAGGGAAAGGAGATGGATACATGACATGACAAAACGGCATTTCCAGGTAAAGGAACACACTGCTTTCCCAAAAGAGAGAAAATGGGCACCCAGTGGACTCCCTAGAAAGCTCTGCACCACACCAGCAAGGCACAGTACCCAGAGCCCAATCCTGGAGTCCTCTTCCAAGAATTTTGCTGAGTGAGCTGGGGCAAGCCACAGCCTCAATGAGCCGTGATTTTAGTCCATCCCTCCCATTCATCGTGCTCAGAACCTGACACAATAAATGACCAGAGAGGTAGCTCAAAATTTTATACAGCAGCATCCAGAGTGAACCGACAGCTCTCAGCACTGAATCCAGAGTGCTGGGGCTGAGCTCTAGTGCCGGGAGCCAAAGCTTAAAAAAAGTGTTTTCTCCGGAAAAATACTACCATAAATCAATTACGACCAGACAGGCAAGAAGAACATCCTGACCATTGGATTACCACACCTGCTCCGGGAATTCCCCACCCTCTCATACCTCTTTTTTTTTTATCTGATGTCACACTTGAATCTATAGTTAAACTTCTGTGCCACACTTAAATTATGTTGATAAAAAAAAAATAAAAAAAAGAATATACTTACTGTGCTTTGAACTTCCTTAAAAATAATTTAATTAATGATCTTTAAAAATCTTTGCAGTACACCTAAGCTACTTTCACAGTACATCAGTGTTCACATGGGTTGAGTATATAACACATACTCAAACACGGATAATAGGAAGAATGCAGACTAAAGCCAGGGTTAGGTTTTCTGAATTACTTGGAATCTGTTGCTGTAATAGCATAAAGACTGTCACTTTGCCCTGAGAAAAAGAGATATAGAGAGAACACTCATATTGTTGGGAAATGCTTTCATCTTGCCTAAGAGTTGACAAATCTCTTGGTCAAGGGCTAGATAGTGAGTATTTCAGACTGGTGGGCCCTGTGATCTCTGTTTCAGGGACCCCCCCCACTGCTGAGGCAGAGAGAAAGCAGCTAGAGACACCTCCCAAGTGAGGCAGCCAGACTGTGCTCTGAGGGCTGTATTTACAAACTCAAGCGGCAGGCTGCACAAGGCCCACGCCCCAAGGTTTGCCACCCCCTGATTCAACCAATTCCACTTATGAATAATAGGATTGAAACTACAGAACCCTGGGAGCAACTGGTATTTTTACAGCAGCTGAGATGCCTTAAAAGATAGGCCTGCTGGAGTTGGAGACCTATTTTGAGCACAGCCAGAGAAGGTTATTTTGGAGAGTAGGAAAAACTATCCCATTGTGGGAGATGTTAACAATAAAAAGCAACGATAAACAAGTCCCAAATATTAAATCTTGAGGTTGTAGCAAAATGTTTGAAAATCTTAAAAGGACAAACTGAGGCTTGGGCAGAAGGCTTCAAATACTGTAGTCAGGGAGACAGAAAACCAGATGCGCCCACTGTAGGATGTGACTCTGATTAAATAACAGCCATGTTTAATGACAGCCTCTGCAGGACAAGCCAACCACCAGGTAGAGCTCCGAACTTTTTTTTTCTCTTTCATCTAGTAAATGGTTTAAGTCCTCCCACAAAACAATGAGGTAGATGGTGCTATGCCCTAAAAGTGAAGAGCAGAAAGTTTAAGTAGTAGTGTGGGATGGGATTTGAACCCAGGAAGTCTGGCTCCAGGGCCAGGGCTCTCACGGCTAGTTCTGTCCTTTTGTAAAGCACACTTGTGCCAGTTCACTGGTCACACACACTAACCCCTGAACAGCCCTGGGAGCAGGTGCCTTTACAATTCCCATTTTACAGATGAGGTAACTGGAGACCAGAGACACTGACAACCTTGGCTGCAGCCGCTCTGGCCCTTGACAGTCAACAGCACACAGCTGGAACATCTGGAGCAGGAAGCAAGCCCAGGAGCCCAGGTCCTTACCTGCTGTGCTGCATTGCTGCCAAGTAAGTGAGGTGTCTACAAGGCTGGCTTGTCAGATGAGAGAAACCTGATTTGGGTTAGTAACTTAATGTAGCTTTGCTCTAAAATGTCCTAGGAAAAACACATGTACAGAGGGTGCCGTTAAAGATATAGACAATTTATGAAAGAAACTATATTACAGTTGTGATATTCAATATATATTGATGATGTCTGTTATCTTGTTCATTATATCTTGTATCTCTTATAATTGCAAAGTCAACTGTGACTGGAGAATTAGAATTTCAATACAGCATTTTCCTATCTTAAAATGCATATACAACTGTTTCACTAGGGTCAGACAGAGACCAGCTGAAAACAAGACAGAACCACTTAGCCTCACCACACCAAACAGGTCCCCAGTTGCTCAGGCCATAGCACTGTACGGGTCCTTGACAAAGCTCCAGGGGAAAAATCAAATGGTGCAAAACAATCATGGGGTGAAGTCAGCGGAAAAACTCTGGTAACATGAATAACCAGAATAGATCACCCCGCGCCCCCAGGAAAGATATGCCAGATGTAACTGAAGATCCCATTCATAAACAACTGGCCGAGATGTCAGAAATCGAATTCAGAATTTGGATTGCAAACAAGAGTAATAAAATGGAGGAAAATTTGGAAAGAAATTCGAGCAACAATTCAAAAGTCAGAATTACAAATTCGAGGAGAAATTCAAAAGTTATCTCAAGAATTTTACAAATCTAAAGACAAAACCACCAAAGATTTTGACACACTGAAGCAAGAATTTGCAGCCCTCAAAGATCTGAAAAATACAGTAGAATCCATCAGTAACAGAGTGGAGCAAGCAGAAGAAAGGATTTCTGACATTGAAGACAAAGCCTTTGAACGTTCCCAAATTCTCAAAGAGGAAGAGAAATAGAGAGCAAAAACGAATCATTCTCTCAGAGAGCTCCAAAAAAGTGATGAAGTGGCTTCACAAGGCACAGCGGCCCTTCTCCAGGAAATTATGAAAGAGAATTTTCCAGACATGCCAAGAGATTCTCAAATTCACATAGCAGACAGTTTCAGAACCCCAGCATGACTCAATCTCAATAAGACATCCCCCAGGCATATCATAATTAACTTCACTAAAGTTAATATGAAGGAGAAAATTCTGAAAGCAGCCAGACATAAGAAATCCATTACCTACAAAAAGAAGAATATTAGAATGACTGCAGATCTCTCTGCTGAAACTTTTCAAGCCAGAAGAGGGTGGTCATCGACTCTTAATCTCCTAAAACAAAATAACTTTCAACCCCGAATCCTGTATCCAGCTAGCTGAGTTTCATTTATGATGGAGAAATTAAATACTTTAATGACATTCATATGTTGAAGAAATTTGCCATTACCAAACCAGCTCTTGAGGATATTCTCAGACCTATCCTTCATAATGACCAGCCCTATCCTCTACCACAAAAGTAAACTGACTCAGTAACTTTTGATCAAACTCCAACTTCCACAGTGGCAAAAAGATTGAAAATATCCACTGGAGTTTCAAAAAACTCATACCCAAAATTTTACCAGATTTATGAATATTCTCCATTAATGTGAATGGCTTAAACTGTCCTCTAAAGAGGCACAGGTTAGCTGACTGGATACAACAACTAAAAAAACGCCAGGAAGGCTATGTAGACCGGTGTGATGAAAATGTGTCAAACGGTTTATGAAACTAGTGTATGATGCCCCATAATCATATTGATGTGCACAGCTATGATTTAATAAAAAAAAAATTTTTTTAAACCCCTCAGGCCACATATTTGCTGCATACAAGAGTCACATCTTACCTTAAACGACAAATATAGATTCAGGGTGAAAGGACGGTCATCCATATTTCAGGCAAATGGTAATCAGAAAAAAGCCAGTGTTGCAATTCTATTTGCAGATACAATAGGTTTTAAACCAACAAAAGTAAGGAAGGATAAGAATCGTCACTTCATATTTGTTAAGGGTAATACTCAATATGATGAGATTTCAATTATTAATATCTATGCACCCAACCAGAATGCACCTCAATTTATAAGAGAAAGTCTACCAGATGTGAGCAACTTGATTTCCTCTAGCTCCATAATAGTTGGAAATTTCAACACTCCTTTGGCAGTGTTGGACCGATCCGCCAATAAAAAGCTGAGCAAAGAAATTTTAGATTTAAACCTAACCATCGAACATTTGGATTTAGAAGACATCTACAGAACATTTCATCACAACAAAACTGAATACACATTCTTCTCATCAGCCTACAGAACATACTTCAAAATCGATCCCATCTTTTGGTCACAAGTCTAACCTCAATAAATTTAAAGGAATAAAAATTATTTCTTACATCTTCTTGGACCACCATGAAATAAAAGTTCAACTCAGTAACAACAAGAATCTGCATACTCATACATAAACATGGAAGTTAAATAACCTTATGCTGAATGATAGCTAGGTGAGAGATGAGATTAAGAAGGAAAAAAATGACAATGAAGATACAAATTATCACAACCCCTCGGATACTGCAAAGGCAGTCCTAAGTGGGAAATTTATGGCACTGCAAGCCTTCCTCAAGAGAACGGAAAGAGAGAAAGTTAACAACTTAATGGGACATCTCTAGCAAGTGAAAAAGGAAGAACATTCCAACTCCAACACAGTAGAAGAAAAGAAATAACCAAAATTAGAGCAGAATTAAATGAAATTGAAAACAAAAGAATTATACAACAGATCAATAAATCAAAAAGTTGGTTTTTTAAAAAGGTCAATAAAATAGATAAACCTTTGGCTAACCTAACCAGGAAAAAAAGAGTAAAATCTCTAATCT